>VWYI01042055.1:0-36446 GCA_013399455.1 Anthoscopus minutus
CCAAATAAAAATTAAAAATATACATTTAAAGCAAGCACACGGTTTCAAAATCTCACTTATGCAACTTTTACTCTTGCAAATAACCTGCTCATTATAAAGCCTGTGGAATCAGTCTATATATTAAATATTTTAGGATTACTTTTAATTTTATGAGCAAAGGAAACAGAAGTGAGAGAGGAAAACAGGCTGCAGCCAAGGAAAAGTTTGTTGCACAAATGAAAGAAATGCTCTCTATAACCACAGAAAATATCTCTATATCCAGGACAGAATGGGAATCAGTGCGCTTAAACCATAACAAGGAAGAATTAGGTTAGTCGTTAGGCAAACTTTCTAAGAGTAGACTAGCTCTGCCTGGGCAGCTTGTTCCACCAGTAAAAGGTTTTAAAAGTAGATTAAACAAACATAGACTTACAGAATGGTTTGTGTTGGAAGAGACTTAGAGGTCATTTTGTTCCAGTACCCTGCCATGGACAGGGGACACCTTCCATTATCCCAGGTTGCTCCAAGCTGTGTCCGAGTCAGCCTTGGACACTTCCAGGGATGGGATATAGACATCTTCTCTGGGCAACATGTTCCAGTGCCTCATCACCTCTGAGTAAAGTACTTCTTCCTAACATCTAATATAAATCTCTCATCTTTTAGGAGAGATAATTGTTTTAAACCCATTCTCCCTTGTCCTGTCACTATCTACCCCTATGCCCATGTGCCCAAGTCTCTCTGCCTCTTTTTTAATCCCCATTCAAGAACTGGGAGGCTGCAAGGAGGTCATCCTAAAGTTTTCACTTCTCCAGGCTGAACTACTCTCCCAGCCTGTCTCTAGCCCTTTCACAGTTCTCTGATTTGTGATTAACGTTCTTGCCTGTTGTAGAGGTGAGCTCTCAGGTCATGTTCCCAGCCTCCTCTGAAGTATGAGAGTCTGAGGACATGGATTGAGAGATTCTCAACATTATATAAGATCTGTCATCCTTAATCCTCAATGGTAATGGTAACTGGGGTTAATAGATTTGCTACCCATTGTAAACTTACTACCTTCTAGAAACCAGTATCCCCAACCATCTAACTTTTGAATGAGTTCAGTCCGCTTTATTCAATCTTGACAGAAAATGTTCTGTTTCTCAGTAAATGAAATGAAATGAAAACTTCCTTTTCATTGCAGTTTTGTTTGTATACTTGTTGCTTTCTTGTGTTGCAAGATTTGTCCATTTTCTTCGTGTTGCCCTTTTTGGTACCTTAGGCTGTGATCCAGAAATGTGGGCGAGATACTGAAAGACAGAATAATGATGTAGGCTCACTGCTGTAAGATTGGTTTATAATGTATTTACATCATTGTTATTGGTCACTGGTGGCACTTCCTTGACTCTGTGACCCCCTGTATTGCCCTCCAAAGTCCTCCTGCATGCACGTTGTCTTCCATTTGTGCTACAGGCAACACACAAATCTCTTTGCTGTGGAGAATTGCTATCAAGATGGTAATTGCTTTTACCAATTATCCAGTCTCCACTGACTAAAGAGAGAGCCTTAGTTTAAACAAGCTGTTTAAACCAGTCTCCTAACTACACACTGAACTTAGGCAATGTGAATCCTGGTTGATGTCCTGTTGTGCTCCTAAGCAGTGTAATAATATGAATAAACAAGATCCTGAGACCATGAGATCCAGCTGGTGGACTCATCCTTATTTTCTGTCTGTGTGATATGACTCCTGATACTTTAGATGTGACTGGTGAGGCAAAGCTGTGGATATTATCTGAGCTTCTAAAATGCGACAGTGACTGTGAGACAAATTGTGCTGTTCTCATGAGCCAATGGAGGCTTTCAGTTCTACTAACTAATGTCTTCAGAAGGAATTATATGTAATGGTACAAAAGACTCAGTATCAGACTAACTTTGTCTTTTAATGCAAATATTCCATGTCATCTTCAAGGTATTCAACCTCATTATTTTTTCACCTTACTTCTGTTCCAGCACAAGCTCAGAAATATTTCTCTGCATTATAGAAGATGAAAATATGTAATTATTTATCATGACTGCTGAGAAAATGTGCCTCTAAACCTCTGTGACTTGCTGATATACCCCAGGGATTATTCCTTCACTGACTGGTCAGCTGTTTTGCTAACTGACACTATCACCTATGCCAAAAACTTTGAGCAAAGTCACAGCTCTGGTCTCTTGCCTGTATGTTTGACTGACCTTTTATTACTTCAGTAAAGGTCTGGGTCCCAATTCACCATGAAAGTAAACAGATACAATTGTGTTGACTTCAGTGGAATTGCACACACTTAAGCCATCGGTGAATTTGGACCTCAGTAACTGCATTTCCTTTTATAAGGCTGGTGGATGAGTGCTTGGGGAACAGTTAGCTTGTCAAATAAAGGCAATAGCTTTATCTTTCTGCACTGTATTTATAGTGCACTCTTCCTACCAGAGTTTGCCCTGCTGAAGCCTATTGTTCCAGGTTTTATTTCAGTCAGATCAGGGAAAAGAAAAGATAACTAAGGATGAAATAGGGGATATTATAAGAATTATGTTACTCACTGATTGCAATATGCTGGTCTTCATATAAAACAATCTAAAATGCATCTGAAACTCTCCTATGTTCCCTGGTTATGTTTGCTTTCTTCAGATCATACTGATTAATGTGGTTAAGACAAGTTGACTATTTTTCCCTTTCTTTTCTGACTGACTGCAGGCAAAAGGGGAGTTTGGCTAAGTCACAAAAAAAATCCAAACAGGTTTTGGACAAAATTAAAAATTAAGTATCAGGTTGAAAATCTTTAAATAAAAGCAATGGCTCATTTCATTGTGTGTCTATGGTAGAAGATTAAACAGTCCTCAAGCTCAGATTCAGGCACCAGAGCTCATTATGGGCCCTAGTGTGGTTTTTTTACATGGAATATAATAACAGTTTAAGCAATTTCTGGACACAGTTCATGTTCTGGGGTGGGCCTGACAGTATTCTTAAGCAGGTTGCATGCAGACACCTTGATTTTAGGCTATGAGGGTGTCTCTTGTGGTATGGAAGTGACCAGCTCATGTAGTTGGCCAGAAAGCAGCACCTGAAATGATATAATTCACTGGTATATACATACACCTTGTGGTTGAATCAGGATATTTGGGCTTGATCCTTCCATCTGTTTATAAAAGAGAAATATTTTAACCTCTCAGGACACAGGTCTAATTGTGGAGCAGTGGTTTACCTTTGAACCATAGAATTATCAAGGTTGAAAAAGATCTCCAAGATCATCAAGTCCAACCTGTGACCAATCCTCACCTTGTCCCCCAGCCCAGAGCACTGAGTGCCATGCCCAGTCCTTCCTTGGACATCTCCAGGGATGGTGACTCCACCACCACCCTGGGCACCCAATTCCAATCCCTGGCCATCCTTTCCATGAAGAAACTCTTCCTGATGTCCAACCTGAACCTCCCCCGGTGCAGCTTGAGGCCATTTCCTCTTGTCCTGGGAGAAGAGCATGACACCCACCTGGCTGCAAACTCCTTCCAGGGAGTTGTAGAGAGAGATAATGAGAAGGTTAAACTCAGAAAAGGTGGTTAGCTTAGAAATGGGATCCAAAAAAGAAAGTAAGAGAGACAATGGAACAGACAAGAGAAGAAATTGCTCATCAGAGTTTCAGTAGTTTAGGGGAAAATAAGCCATGTAAAGCACCAACACATAAAATCCCATCCAGGCAAGGCCAGACTGGTTGAGCAAAGCAGATTGGCTCTGTCATACTTTATCCCTGCTCCACAAAGTGTCAAGAGAGTGAAACTAATAATCTGGCTACTTCTAGATATATAAAGCTAATTTAAATAACAATGATAAACAACACCCCACCACCCCCCTCACACAGACAGCAAAAATCCGGGTCTCCCTTCCTTTGCTGAACAGAGGCTCTTGCTTAATAGCAGAAGAGGGATTCAGGGAAACATGGTAGCAGCTAGAGTTGTTTGTTTTCCACTGTAATTTTAACCAAATGTTTCTTTCAGGCGAGGTATTTCTCCAAGGACATTGCTAGAACTTCAGACTATTTTCAGCAAAGTTAAAAATAGTCAAAACTAAAGTATAAAGAAGAGATGAATACAAATACATTTGGGCTGGCTTTGCTCAGTGGCAATCCCTCTCACAGCTGGCCCAGAATTTTCATGTGCAGCCCAAACGCATCCCAAGGTTGCCCAGTGAATGTTTGAGCTTCCCCAAATTTGATAAAGGAAAGGGGTCTATTGACTTCCTTCTATATTTTTATATTAACCCACCACATCGTGTTAACCTGCAGGTAAATGATGTGATAGAAATTCTCTTCAGTTGCAGAGGTTCACAATCTGTTCAGCATGGATTGTGTCAAAGCACTGAGGTTAAAACACCAAAAAAACTGTGCCAAATGTCTAACGATGTCTCAGTAAAACTTGGCCTTTGATTTTATAGCATTATATTAGTCTTTGAAAATAAGAATTTTGACTTGCTAGGAGACATGAATTTACCTAGCGTGTAAACCAAGGGAGAATGTTCCCTATTCATTGTTTGGTACATTTGGAGAGATGAATGGCTCATGTTGGCCAGGTTTAGTGTGACATTCAGCTAAGTGTAGATGCCTACAATTCAGATGTCTATAATCGAGATGTCTGTGTTGGATTTGATTAGATCCACTATAATGGAAGCAGGGAGGAGTCTATTCTGGTGTGAGATTGATTGCCTCCTTAGAAAGTGAGAAATGTAATCACATCCCTAAAACTGGAGTTTGTCTCCTATTGAATGGAGAGGGAATGTACAGGAAGAAATGCAGACAACAAAAAGTAGGCGAAATATGTTTGAGTGTCTTTTCTGAGATTAACAAGTTTGGAATATCCTAGAGGCAAGTCAAATCTGTCTGGAAATTTGTTTTCCTTTGTTTGTTTGTTTATTTGTTTTGTTTTTTCCTGGGGACAGCTTTGAACACCTGTAGGGAGCAGGAGGATATTAATAAGCATGATTGGGAATGCGTTTGTGGAAGGATTGAAAATACACGGTGAAGCAAAGAAGTCACTGAGGGTTACTGAAAGACACAGCAGAACATCCATGGGACATCAGTATTCTATGTGTCAGTTCTTTCCAGTGGGAGTGAGAAGTTTATCCTACAGCAGAAGAAAGAAGGAGTGGCTGGAGATGTCATCTAAAATTTCTTCCCATAAGAGGAAGACAGTGAGGAGAGAGGAAAATAGAGAATGAGAGTATCAAAGATAGAGGTGGGAAAAGGTAAGAAACTAGGATAAATTGATAAAATAACAAAGACAACTGGAAAAATTATTTTTGTATGGTCAAAGCCTAGTTCAGGCTCATAATTTCAGGATTATCATATGTGTACTATACATAACTTGTGATGAAGGCACCTTTTATTCCTGATAAAAAGAAAATTTTAATCTACCTTATTTTTCCCCTGAATACTTCAGTAAAAGCCCTGCTAGAAGAAAACTTTCTACAGAGTTTCCAGTGTAAAAAATGAAATGTGATCTCAGTTTTGCTGTAATATTCCAAAATCTTTCAGTCGTGTAGTATCCCCTTGTAAATACCATCACGACAGAGGAAAATCCATCTCATGTCTGGTGTCTTCAGCTTGGAGATGCGCTTTCCCTTTTATCTGGTTTTTTTTTGTGTGTTTAAAGTTGTTAGGCAGCTAAGAGTATCTTTTTATTCCAGCATTCAGTGGCACCTCTCTGATTCCTGTGGAAGCAATTCACCCTGTGATTCCTGCAGCAGTGTGTGCATGCTTGCTTATGCCTGGGATTTTATTCCTTTGCCTTGGGTATAAACACGCAGCACCGTGGCCAGCTCAGTGTGCACAACTTTGCAGAGGTAATCCACATAATAATCCAAATACTTTCAGATTAGAGTGACAGGCACTTTCTTACTTTTCAGCATTGGTAATCCTATCTTTTCACTTCCCAAACCATTATGATTGTTCAGCAAGATAAGGGTTAGAGGGAAAAGATATATTCTCTTTTAAGTGCTGTTCCCAAGTTAATCTCATTGCAAAGCCCTCCATAATTTATTTACTGAAGATGATTTGAAAAATCAGACCAGGGGAGGGTGAGGCTGATGCCTAACTTGTGTACAGGGAATAAATAAGTATTCTTATTTTAGTACCTTCTGGACAAACGTTGAGATGACAAAAATAATCCCTGTGACTGGGAATATGAGGGGCCCTTTATGGCATACCCATCTACAAAGCCAAGGACTGAATGAGGATATGAGGGCAAGGAACTGAAATATTCTTTGATCCTAAGCACCAGGATATAAGTATAATATTTTGGACAATGTGGGAAAGATGATTGTAATTGCTTCCCATGTTGTGTAATTAAATAAGGGCATCAGTCTCACAGGCAGACAGTTTTATACCTTTCTTTAGTTCTGGGGTGTAAAGCAGAAAAAATATATTTGTTTCATGGTCATGAGCTATTGAGTGAATATATTCATTAATGGTTCAGGGCAGATAATTTTTGGGCCCATTTAAACTGGGTAGGATGGTGTGTCAAAGAACACACTGAATCATTGGATGAAAGTTTCCAAAAATACTCAGTGTTATCCTTTTCTGACTGAGCTTTTTATCACTTATTTGACTGGGAATAGATTTATATCTCTGTCAGATATTCTTGTGAATCACACTCACAAGAATAAACTTACTATCTTATGTCAACTCTGGAAATGGCTTAATCCCAATAAATTATTTTCAATATTAATGTTACCAAAACAAAGGAAATTTTTACAATTTCTCAGGAGGTATTTGATGACTTTTCAGAGCAAGGTTCGACATGTTTTGTACTGGCTTCTTGTTTTCAATAAGTTTTCCATGTTTACAAATGTAAATGGTCATGATCATGCAATTTTGAAGGTTATTCAATATTCCATATTTGTCATTTTAATGACAAAGGTCATAAAACAGAAAAGCAACTGTTGAGTCTACTTTTCTGCCATGCTAAGGGGAGTAAGAAAGCAGCTAATAATGGTCAGAGGTGTTGAAGTAGCAGGATAACCTCTGTACAGTCACTTTCTTTATAACCTCTTGCAAAAGGATAGAAAATGACTCATCCTGGATCCTGAGTCTCCTCCAAAACAACATTAAAAAACATAAAGAAGGTAAACTCAAAAATATGTTACACAGTTAGAAGTTTTCAAGTGGTAGATTTGGAAATGAGATAGTGTTGCCCTACTGAATTATCTGGTAGATGGGATATTTACCATGGTTGTTCAATTCTTTTTGGCATTTTATTTTAAAATTCAGATTAAAAATCTTTTAGGGAGCTTGTAAAAATTATTTATTTGCATTAATTTTGTAATATCTAGACTATGTCACCATTTGGAGGGAGGGTCACATTATTAGCACGTGTTTTACTGATGTTGCCTCTATATATACTTCTTTTTTTTTCTGTCCCTATCCTTTCAGATATAAATATAACCTAGTGAGAGCAAAATGCTGCAATCTTAATCCAGAAGTTTTTTTTCTCAGAAAAATCACATTCCTAATATTCAAAAAAATGAGATAGACAATAATAAGACGCAGGATGATTATGAGTGAGTAGCTAAAACAGAGCAATGAAGTATTCTGTGAAATGTCAAAGAGGCTTATAGAGCACAGAGGAATGATTCCAACTGTGACTTCATTGGACTTTCCTGTTTTATGACAGAAATTGAGCAAAATAAATCAGAAAAGGAAAAACTTTTAGACCCACGCGACTGCAAAGATCATTATTACCTTTTTTTACATTCCAAGTTTGATAAAATTTTCTCCATATAAAACTGGATATTTCTAGGACTGTGCTGGCTTACCCATGAAACACGCTGGAGCATTGTCTGGGAGAATAGGAGTTGGCAGAGGTCACATCCATGCAAGGGAGTGTCATAACAATTAATAGGTATAGAAACACAAGGACCCTGGCTTAAGCCATGTCCAAACCCTGTTGAGTTTATCAGTCCAGACAGAGCTGGAAAAAACCAGTAATCTTAGAGCTTCACAGATTTCTTTTATGAAAATAAGGACCTCTAAGCTTTCCAATGCTTTGTCTGGGTCAAGTTCCATCTCTTCAGGAAGAAGTAAAAATGCTCAAAGGGGTTTGGTTGGAGACAGAGTTACTCAAACTATTTTTCTTGCTCTAGTACCATGACTTAATCCTAGGCAGAGCTAAAAGGGTCTTCAGCCTTTGTGGAGTTCTGGAAGCAGCCTTTATAGATCCATAAAGTAGGACCTTTAAAGACTGTCCATGTCCACAGGAACATTCCCCCATCCATCCCAAGAAAGATAAAATCACCTGCTGTCTGTAAAAGCAAAACATTTCTTATGCAACCAGTAGTACTGCAGAAGAAGAGCGGGTATTGCAGTGTCAGCTCTTTGCTGTAGACAGGCTGGAGCTGCGCTGCTCCAGGAGATGAGAATAGGAAGAAGATGAAGACCAGGAGCCTTCATTTCTCCCACTGTCTGAAGGCAGTCAGCAATTTGCTGTGCCACTGGAAGAGTAACGCTTCTGCATAATTAGAAAGATTTTCCACTTGGTCGAGATTCCTGGAAGGAGCCACTGCCTCCTACCCCTTCTTTCTTCTGCTCTGTTCCCATGGCTTGGAAATCCCTGGTAAGGGGTGATTGTGCTATTTAGGTCATGGATTTGTGCAGACAAATTGCAGTACTTGCTTGCTAAGCACTAAGCAAGCTGTATCCCATAATAATATTGTTCCATCGTCTTTGTCTAAATGTGTGTTTAGAGGAGGAGTTGTTTGATTTTTGGAGGAAGAATAAGGAAGAGAGAAAAATGCCTACAGCATAATTAAAAAGTTGTTGCTCTAATTTTTCTCCTCACTTTTGAATCCTCTGTTGGCTTTAATTAAGTGCTTGAATTAAGATCGTAAGGCAAACACCATTTGATGTTTTTTTTTTTTACTTTCTTTTTTATTTTTTAAATGAATGCAAGCTCACTCACCAGGTGGGATTCTCCTCAGGTGCTCACTGCTCTAATATACAAAATCCACATGGGCATCTCTGCAGGCAGTGTTCTTTCTTCCTGAGTGCTCGGGGGCTCCAAGGAGGTGCCTGTCCCTGCTGTCCCCAACTGTGTTGTGGGAAGACGTTGGCAGTTCCGCGAGCATTTGAAGGATGTGCAGCGAGGAGGGACAGGGATCCTTGAGGGTGCCTCACAGATTCATATAACTGGGGGCAACAAGATGAAATTGAGAAGAAGCAAAATGAGGTTGGATATCTCGACAAACTTCTTAAGTGTCTGTTAGATCATTTGTGAGGGAGAGTCCCCAGAGGTACCCAGAGATGCTCTGTTGGTTGAGTCATTTAAAAGTATCTCTCTAGGTCATCACATGCTCCCTATTGCTGCAGTGTCTAGAAAGCAATCACAGAGGCTTAGGAAATTGGGCCAGGAGGGACTTGGGGAGGTCATTTTGGCCTCAAGAGAGGGATCATTCTACTTAAAACATACCCAAAAGACGTCTTTCAAACAATAACGAGCAATTCAACCCCTCTTGGGGAAAAGAGCTATTATTTCTCCCATCGTAAATATGAAAAATCAAAAATAAAGGGATGACAAAAGTTTCAACCAAGTCACACAGAAATTATAGGGTAGAGATGGGAATTGAAGTCAAAGCTTTGCAGGGTAAATGCAGCACCAAAAGAACATTCTACTTTGGTCTAACTGGTCTGTATGAGGCATCTTTTTTCAAGCAGAACAGTTTTATTCTGTGCTCTGACTAAGTACATGGACTTCTGATTTGCCAGAGTCCCTAGAAATTTCTTATTTCCTCATAAATTCTTAAAAAATAAAAAGAAGATTGGTCATTATTGGTAATTTGCCGGTTTTAGCAAAAATATCATTTATTTCAAACATAGTAAATGTTTTATACTTGTAATCTTTTAGACTTTGTAGTTTTAAATTTCTTCCTAGGGATTTAGAAGTGAGTCTGGCACGGCTCATGTGGTGACTGGGCACAATGATCTTAGAGGTCTTTTCTAAATTTAATGATTCTTTGATTCTATGAATTACCACCTACCTAGCTTTCCCTGACAGCTGAACACTCTTCAATCCACGAGGAAAATATTCCCAGGCAAAACTGGGAACCTGAGAACTGATATTAACTGGCTGATCTTATCCATCTCTTGTTCCTATTCTAGCCTAGCCATGACTAGGAAGAAAAATCAAAAACACTGGAAAACTTCTAAAAGGAATTTTGTTCTTTTTGGGATCTCTTCCAGATCATTTTGTGCAACAATGATAGTGAGGTGTTACAAACATTTCCCAAGGATGATAAAGTGTAAATTCCTGCTGATATACAATCTAGCCAAAGAGAGAAAAGAAATCAGAATTATCTTTTCAATGTAAATTGCTTGCTGAGACATCGTTGGAAATTTAGACAAAATATTTGAATATTAAAAACTTTATTGAGACTTACCAGTAATGAGTAATTGAAACCTGGACTACTGGATTTGCCAACAGTCTAAGAGCCAACACCTGTTTCGTCAGTGGAACTATTCAAGTTATTCTGGATTTACACCAATGGCATGAGCTGATGATATAAGCTGTGGCTTTTGAAAACCTATATTTGATAACCAGTTACTGTGGGCATCTTTGGTTTCAGGTAACAATTTTGCTTTGCTTGCTTTGGTGTGGCTTAACATGTGTGATCATAATTTTATGCAAATCAAGCACCTGTTTCACACTTGACGCTTAAAATATCACGAGGCCAAAGTGATTCCAAATCTAGATTCCCCGGGCTGCCAGCTTGTAACATGATCTGAGGGGGGATAATATTCATGCACTGACTGCAGCAGGACAGGAATGAACCACTCAGTCTGCAGGGAGGGAGAAGGGAGGTGCAGAAGCTACTCAGGCTGGGAGACTTGACTTGACTGGTTTTTCTTTACCCTGCCTGCTAATTTGGTTTGAATTACCCTTTTTTTCTTTTTCAGGATTCATCTCATCCAAATTTGCATGTCAAAAAATTAGATTTTCATTAAATAGTCATCCCAGACTGTTTAAAACTGATGGAAAGAAATAGGAATGTTTGGAGAATCTATTTGGTGACTTGTCTACTATGGAGAAACAAAGCCCCTCAGGAATTGCTTATTTTCATGTGTTGATTCCAAAGTGGTCTGGACTAGACAAAATCAACTAACTTTTAGAGCCCTAGCTCTGTGCAATGCAATTTGTCTGATTTCAGGAATCAGTTTACCTCTTTTTGACTTACAGATGCCAGTTTTGAAAACATGGTCAGACGCTGTTTCTCAGTAAATGAGCTGAGCAGCTCTAATAAAAATACAAGTATAATCCGTGCCATCCTCAAAGGAACTCAGAAAATGCAAGCGTGTCTGGTCCTGACTTGTTAACAACCATAAAGACAGCACTTGGAAGTATTTAATACAGCTGTATGAACCATGCACTCTCAAAGAGCTTCATCTGCTATATTTCCTCCCAGTGGCAAATAAAAAAAAAATCCAGTATAATTAGGGCATAATTCTGTTAAATTTGTGCAATAAAAGCATTATTAAAAGAAAGAAAAGATTGCCCTTTATAGGCTGTGCTGCAGTGGAATCAAGCATAGCTTGTTAGAGTTATTTTTGTTATTATTGCATTACTTGGCTATTGTGTTACCCCTGAAATGCTGTAAAGGAAGGAAAAGGCTGCGTAGATGGAATTTCAAAGTGATTCCTTTATTCAATATTAAAATTTCATTGGCTACATGTGTGCAGAGTGAGGTCTTGGAGGAGTTGTTTGCCATGTGTGTTCCTGAAGGTCAGCTCCTTGAGACCAAATTTCCCATGGACACAACCTGCGTACAAACCCTGTCAGGACCTGAAATCTGAAAAAATCTAAAGAAATTGCTTCAGATATGTTTGTGATTTTTTGAGGAAGTTAAATTAATCTCAAATCTGCCCCAACTCTAGTCTTTGCAGAAGTACAGACTCAGACATCCTGCCTATTAAGGGCAGAGATAGAAAGCTTTGGAAGACCCTGATGTTCAGCAGGATGTGACATTTCCTGGGCAGAATAACATTTTACCAGGCTACAGAGAATGTCTGTACAACTCTTCTCACCCCTTCTCTCAGAGAAACACCTTGTAGATACACGGAAGAAATGCCTCATGTGGACTCAAGTGACATACATGATACAGGAGCATAAAATGGGAAATGCAGAACCTACTTGAGAAGAGAGTTCTGCTGAGCCCTAAAGCTGCAGATTTGCCCCTCTCCTCTGCTCTTGTGGGACCTCAGCATTCAGCTCGGGGGTCCCAGCACAGAGAACACATTGGGCTGTTGAAGTGAGTCCAGAAAAGAGTCAGAGAGATGATTAAAGGGATTGAGCACCTCTCATGTGAGGAAAGGCTAAAAGGAATTGGGATCATTCAGCTTGGAGAACAGGAGGTCTTGGGGTGACACAATTTTGGCCTCCCAGTACCTGAAGGGAGATGAGAAGAAAGATGGAGAGAGACTTTTTACGAGGGTCTGGACCAACAGGACAAGAGGGAATGGTTTCAAATTGATAGGGAATGGGTTTAGATTGGATATTAGGAGGAAACTCTTTCCTGTGAAGGTGGTGAGGGCCTGGAACAGGTGGCCCAGAGAAATTTTGGATACACCATCCCTGGAAGCACTCAAAGAGAGCTTGGAACAACCTGGTCTAGTCATAGTTGTCCCGGCCCATGGCAGAGGGTTGGAATTGGATGATCTTTCAGATCCCTTCCAACCCAAGTCATTCTATGATTCTGTGAATCTCCAACAGAGCCCAAAGAGAAGTCCACCTCTGAGCTGACCAAGCATGTTATTTATGTGTGAGTGCCTGAGAGACCAGTGGAAATAGCGAGGACTTTACAGTAGGGATGCTCCCTCCTAAACTCTGAAGAGGAGATTCATCCAGCAAATACTGAGCTTCAATTCAGTTTCAGAGCCACATCTACTAAAGCAGTGTCTTTACATCAGCTGGGAACTGATGTTCCCATTAAGTCAGGGGTGATCTTATCAATACAGCAAACAGAGCTGGAGCAGGTAACAATTTTATCTTTGAGCAGACACCTCTGTCTGCGCAGGGAGGTTTGGAATCCTCCCTCTCTGGAGATATTCAAAACCTATGTGCATGTGTTCCCAATGTATCTTGCTTTAGGTGACCCTGCCTTGGCAGGGAGGTTGGACTGGATGATCTCCAGATGTTCCATCCAACCCTAATTATTCTGTGATTCTGTGATCTGATCATCTGGACAGTCAACTAGACCGTTGGCTATGTTGACTGGATAAAAGATTCATTTCACTACACACATTGTGCCACTTCTGGCACTCTAAGTTTTTCCATTTGGCCTCCAGTTTCTGCTGCAGACCTTGTGGGTCTCCTGTAAGGCTTCTGCCACATCTGCTAGTGTTGTGCAGATGTCTCAGGAATGCTGGAGCATCTCAAATGTCCCTAGAAGCCTGTGTTTAATAACTGAATCTGGAGCTTTGTCTAAATCTGTAGCTGAATCGTATTAGAGTAGCGGAATTCAGTTGCCTTAACACGGGCTTCTCATGCCATTGGAGGCACTTCTGGATATCCAAGACATCTGCACAGCACTGACAGATATGGCATGGGACTGATGGGAACCAGCAGCCTTCTGGAGTGGCAGCTGGAGGCCAGGGGGGAAACCTATGAGGTCTCAGATGGCACAAGCTGCTTGTGAGTGAGTGACTGAACAGATCCATAAGTGATGTATTGGAACCTGTTTCCTCCAGTCCCTCTTTTAGTCCAAGGAGAGAAACAAGGGACACATCTTATTTTCCTGAACTCAAGCTTGTTCTCCCCTGACTGTTGATGGTTTTGGAAATGGTTACCACTTTTCTGATACAGTGGCCTTGCATTAGTAAGCCCCAAAAATAGGGACCTGTGTTTCCATTCTGAAAGGAAAAACTTTGAAAATTTTTCTTGTATCAAAGCCAGGCAAACCTGAAATTTGATCTGAAATGTAATAATTCTTATAAGGTTGATAATAATTATAACAACAACAATAATAATAATCATAACCATCGTCATCATCTGTAATGATAATTTAAATTTTATATTAGCAATTCAAATTACATGCTCTGCTTTGAAACAGGTATATTGCTTTAGATAGTAATTACAATGTAATAATTAAATAGCATATTTTAATTATTTTTAAACATTTAATAATGTTAACCTTTTAATTCATCGTGAATTTAAAAGTAAAAGAAGCATAGTCAATGGGGATTGTTCACCTGAAGACTCTTGATCTAAATGCAATGTAATTTTTTCCAGTTTTAAAATTGAACTTATTTTTCAGTATTCATTAGTGTAAACTAAAACAGGTACATTTCACAGTCTTTTAGGATTTTTCCATCATGATTCTTTGTGACTTGGCTTGTATATCCTTCCCTTTCAAACCTGTTTCGTGGGCCTGCTTCTATTTGCAGGTACAAAGTCAGCTAGACTTTGGTGGTCTGCCCTGTGATGTGATTCTTGTTTCAGACAGGGAAGAAGAGCTGCACCCGAGCCAGGTTAATTAAACCACATCTTCCCCTAGCACCAGTGGTTCGCAGTGATTTGCTTTATCATGTGCTGGATTCTCAGCTGCCAAAAATGAGCTCAGTTCTCTCTCCCAATTTTCACCAGTCCTGTGCAAGCAGGGAGGATGGCAGAGCAGATTCCCTGAGCTGGACAGCCTGGCCAACAGTTTTAAAGTGTAATTTAATTTTTTTCTCTCTCTCTTTGCATCTGCCAGTTCTCATCGTGTAGCCTTTTGTTGTGCTACCCAGGCTGAGAAGTGTCCACAGCTATCAGCTTTCACCAAATTGCTGAAGGGTGAAATTTCACCATTTCTGCCAGAAAAAAACAGGTTTTTTTTTTTCTTTTTTCCTCCCCCCACCACCCCTCATCAAAGCAAATAGCATAATTTCCCTAGAGAATCAGATTCTCTGTAAGAGCAGAAGGACTTTTCAATTCCTTTGCCTCACATGGAAAATCTGTTGTATCCTCTCTCGTTTTTCCTCCCCAACACACCCAGACTATTCAGCATAGAAGTAAATCCTTTCTGAAGCTAGGATATATCAGTATAAACACATGATTTGAGGCAAAAGATGTTACCAAGAGGCTAAAGCTCAGTCCTGAGAATCAGGACACCTGGTTTCTCTCCACAGCTCTGCTCCTGCGTCCCAGCCAGACATTTATCCTCTGTGAATGTTTATTTACCTTTCTGCATTTGTATTTAATTATAAGAATTTAATTTAGAATTTGTCAGACATGAATTAACATTTAGTAGTCATTGGATGACTCAGGCAAAAAATGATCTGTGCTGTAAAATGGAAAAATATTAATGGAAGTTATTAATATTGATGTAATATGTTACATTTAATCCATTATTGCAGATTTTTTTGCAGGCTTGTTGCTGAGCAATCATTTAATTTTTCCCAGTTCCCCAGTATTCTGAAGCTGCTTTCTTTCTTTATCCACAGCTTTTATCTAGCACAAAAAAGTGATTTTTCCCTTTAAGCCCCCTTCCCACTACATTACATTTCAAACTATATTACATGGGTTACATTATGGGTTGCTGCACATGCAGGCCACGATGTAATTCAGCATGACACATGACAAGCAAAGATGTGTTGAAATACCTGAGACTATTAGATCCAAACAACCCTCTGTTAAAGTTTTTTATTACCACATAAATATTCTCCTGGCTGACCAGTGTCTCAGAGGAATAAATAGTCCATTAGAGAAAAACCAAAAGCCCAGGTATTGCCCGAGTATGAGATTGTTAAGAGAAAAAAAAAAAAAGAAAAATCCTGGTTTTTTACATGTTCTTCTCATGTTAGAAATAAAAAACGCAATAATAATGCAAAAAAAATTTGCACAAGCCTATCTAACCATGCTGAAATCAGATAATAGAAGATACAGAAGGAAGAAAACATTAAAGACATTTAAGAATTTCTCACAAAGAGAAGACTGATGAAAAAATGAAGGGAAATTGTTAGAGAGTGTTGCAAGACTAGCAGGGTTTTTGGAATCAAGCTCAATGTACAAAAGAAAGACAAGATGATACTAAAATAGGACTTTTCACTTTTCTGGTGTCACACTGTAGAAATAATCTGATTTAAGATGAAATCGAAGGAGTCAGGTGGACAGACTGGGGAAAAAGCAGTGCAGAAAGTCATGGACAAGGAATGAGATGGTGCTGGCGAGCCTTGTGCTAGCCAACGGTGTGGAGGATGGCTGTGAAAATTGAAGGGCTGGGAGGGTGTCAGAAAACAAAAATGAAAAATAAATTATGGGGAAAGTAAGCCTTATTTTAAGCTTTGGAGCTGATAAATGTATTTTAATGAAAAATTACGAGAGAGAGTTGAGTGCTAGGGAAAAGTGCTAGGTGGAAAATTGCTTTTGTGGGAAGGTTACAATACTTTAGAAGTTGGTAATCAAAAAGAGACCGGAAAAGACACTGAGAAGTAAATTATTTGAGCAAAGAGACCTTTCCAAATGAAGAAATAGGATAGGGAATATACTTGCCTAGAGCTTGGGATGCATAAGTAGCTCCACACTCTTAATTGTGTCAAATTAAGACAATTAAAAGTGTTAAGTTGGTTGGAGACAAGAATAAACAATAAGATATTTAAACTGGATTTCTCTGTTCACAGATCTGCAAGTACTGCAGATGACCAGTATGATAAACCCTGTCTGTTCTAGGCCAGAAGGACCTGTGGAGTACAAAAATTTAGAAAAACTGTGATTTATTTCTGTTTGTGCTGCTTATGAATTAAAGTGATGAAGGCTGGATGATTCCAAAAACCTTTGCAAGATAAGGTGCTCTTTCTAGCAGATGAGAATGAGTGATTGAAAATGCAGGAAAGTATGAACAGACTTGTTCAGTTCTGTCAGGAACTAAAGACAATCTCAGCCATGAAAAATTTAGGAACAATTCACAGCATTTGTGATGTGCTTCAGTTTGCCAGTGAGAGATGACAAAACAGCATCACAAATGCTTCTGGCTGTAGTGTGAACTCCCAGGTCTTTTAGAAAATGTTGCTGTTGTGTCTTATGAAGTAAATTTATGCCATTTTAGATTAACAGTTAATGGAAATAGCAGTGTGTTTTACTACACCAATTCTGTCTTCCTTTCTCCTCTCTATCTACTGTTTTTCCCCCGTTTATGATCTCAAGTGACAGGAAAAAAGAAACCAAGAATGATAGTGAGCCACGTGTATTATGCACAGTGAGCATAGGTCTATGACAGGATACTTTGACCAGATGCTGGTCTTTGGTGAGGCTGTTTTTTTGGAAAACCAGCTTAACAATCCCCTTGGGAATTTCCTCTGTGTGGGTTAATTCCAGATGGTGAAGAGCAAGCTTAGCAGCTCCTGGATAAACCAGTCTTTGGTGTCAAGAGCAAAAGTAAAATAACACTGGGACATTTCTTCAAACCACACTTTCCCAGTCATTAGGACAAGTTCCTTGCTGTACAAGCATAAAGGAGCAAATTAGGATAGCTTTGGGCATACTCTAATTTAGGGCATGAACAGGTCAGGTCTTTGGTGACATGAGGCATTTGAGCCTATTCAAACAAGGAGTCAGGAAAAAAAGTTTTAAAACTATCCTGTTCTAGGACCAGGCAAGTATCAGGCTGGAAAACTGGTGTTCTGAACTGTGCAGCTGTCCCTAGAAAATCGTGTTTTACTGACTGCACTACCTAAACAAAATATAGTGATGCCAGTTCAGAAAACAATGCAAAGCCAGTGGCCTGCCACTGTGGATCAATAGTTCTCTTTTTTTGTGTGTGTATTTGCGGCTGTGCCTCTCTAAGATGAAAATCAAATTATGCCAATGTCCAGTTGACCCTATGGGGAATGTGGTTGCTGATGGGAAAGTCAAAAAAATCACCTAAAATTTCATTGGATTGAAGTAAAAGGTGACTAAAAGAATAGGACTAAACCAGTGAGTTAGGATCCCATTTTAACACTCCTAGTGAAAAAAACCCAAAAGCCTTGTTTGTGCAAAAGATTTTTATTTGATACAGGAACCATTTGATAAAGATTGTTGTGAAACACTGAAATGATTTCCATTGTACTTTATATTACTTGGGTCTAGTTCATCCTGTAGACAGAGTTGGAGAGCTGACAGTTGTCCTTGTTAACAGAGGCAGAAAGGAAGCTTTTTTTTTGAGTTATTTAATCTTCATTTTTAGATTCTGATTAATTGATTGGTTTAGCAATTAAAGATCAGTTTCAGATTTCCTTATTGGTGTGTTCATATTGTACTTAGCAAAGACAACAAAGTTTTGTGCCACAGGCTGAAAAATATCTCAAGTAGCCCATTATACCTGAGGTCAGACTGAAATGGCCCCTTCTAACTCAAAAAACCCACGTGGCTACAAAACATTACATATTCCTCTGCACTCAGCAATAACATCCCAGAAGGTCTAAGAGGGAATGAACAAATCTTGCAACCATATTACAATATACAGCTTTTTTGAACCTAGTTTATTGAGATACTTAGGATGCTCTGTCTAGTTGCATAGCCCTATCACTATGTGATTTTTAATGTCGATTTAGCATATTTTAACAGCACTTTTTTTATACTTATTTTCAGAATCATGGACTTGTTGGGAAACCAAATCGATCTGAAACAGCTTTTATTTGCTTCTTATTCCTCTATGAAACCTGTGTTTTTAATATTTATTGTTCTTTTTTTTGCTCCACTGAATGCTTGATTTCTTATGGAATTTCCTTAAAGTTCTTAGTGGGCTTCTTTTTTGGTGTGTGTTAGAATATGTGGTAGCAATTTTAAATGCCTTCCGAAATATTAGGTTACCTACAGTCTATCAAATGATCTTGTAATCTCATCACAGAATCACACAGTCAATCACTGATAGTAATTTTTGACAATATTGGCATAACAAAGAAATTCTAGAAAAGGAAAATATGCTGGTGTCATATCAGTATATTTAAAAAATAGAGATAAATGAACTGACAAGAAGGATAGACTGATTACTTTGAAGCTGACCCTAGAAAAAATACTGGAAAAGTTGCCACCAGACTAATTTAATAATGACTTTAAAATTACAGAATATAGAGCATTCCTCAGTGTATAAATTCTTTGAGGATGCAAATTGTTCAAACCTTATTAGATAAACAGAAACGTATGGAGACCTGACCCTTCACTGTAGGGTTTAAACAGTTTTGCAATTTCCATTTCTAAATGGTCTTATGCTATTTGTAGGATTTAGCTTGTTCTTAATTATTCCTAAAAATTAAGTTCATTGTCATTACTGCTACTAACCATGGGATTTTCTTTGATGTCTTTAGCTTCCCTTATCAATTTTCTGCACTTTATAATGTTTAATTTATATTGCTGTGTGTGTTCGGATCTCTTTCTTTCCAGTTGTCACATGTTGCATTCTTACTTCTAATTAGTGCATTTCTTTTGCCTTTGAACGAAGTTTTACTTTCACACAACTTGGTGTCATTGCTTCATAAACTCGTCTTTAAAAAAAAATCAACATTCATTCTCATTTTTTGGAATTTTTTTTCCTACCTTCTAAATCTCTCTGTAATTTCCAGTTTTGAGACATGAATTACTTTGGAGAGTCAAGTGTATTTATTATTGGTTTGTCCTGTCCTCTCTCTGTATGGAGTATAATCTAATAATAACAGTTGGTCCCCAGGCTACGACCAACTGCCAGCCCATAATTAATTCATCTTTATACTTTTCTTAAATTTGAAGAGAAGTTTACTGCTGGTTGCATATGTCTCCCAAACTGAAGCCTTCCATTAAAAAGATATTTCCTTCTGTTATTTATTTATTTTTTTTCCAATATGGATAGTTGCTCAGGAAGTAACCCAGACTGTTTGAATCACTGATCCGTGACATCTGCTTTCTCAAATACCTCAGCCAGGCTTCATAAGAAGACGGAAAAACATACACAGCCATAACACATTTGCATGATCAATAGTCAGGTGAGATCCCCAATTCCTAAACTTTCAGAAACACCAAATAGAAACTATTCCAGATGGAACAGAGCCAATAATGCCCACACCCTGTCTCCCTTTATCTTCAAGAACGTGGTTCCACCTCCCACGTGGCCCCTGGCACTTTGTCTGGTTCTTTCCCTGGCCACTCTCTCCCCACATGGCAATCCCAGCTTGATCCCAGTACCTGATCCCTGCTATTCTTCAGCTTGTCTGGCAGCTCAATCGGTATTTGCTGAATTTGGCTTGATTTGGGAATATTACACATGACTGGCATGTAGAGATGAACTTTCTCTTGTTTTTCTCCTCTTGTTACCTCTTGATTAAAACAGATATAAGAATTATAATTAAAAATAATAATTATTAGGGATTCCATAAGCTGTTGATGGAGGTGAGGACTAATGAGCAGGTGACAAATATGGGGTTGTTGTGTGAACCACATCTCCTGGTGTACTTCCCTGTGGGAATGTGTTGAATTAGAAAGCCACAGTTACGTACCCAGAATACCTTCCCTTGTTTACTTGCTCCTTCCTAAACTGGTTATAACAAGACATTTTAATACACAAGAGATGCAACAAGATTTTAGTACGAGAGATTTTAATTCACATGCAGTGCAGCAATCAGTGCAGCAATTCCTAAATTTCTAATTCTCAATTCCAAATTCCCAATTCTAATACTCAATTCTAAATTCTTTCTACAGATATTATCTATATTAAAAAAAAAAACAACAAAACAAAACCCTGGCTCTTTATAGCATCACACACTTTGCCTAAACACTTAAGTTTGTTAACAGTGGAATAAAGTCTGATATATCTCAAGTCATTCTTCCTCACATCATTTTCTTCCTGCTGATATTACTCTTGCTTTAATTACCTCTTGGCTGCTCCAAAAAACCTCCTGAATAAAAGTTAGCTTTATTCCTGACATCAGTTATCTTCCTAAAATGATATCCTATTTTATATACAAATGTAATCCTGTTGTGATAGAACCCAGGCTTCCATAAACACCAGATCTCAAGCCCAACCTGTTGTTCACCTCCTGCTGTTTCTGTCTCCTGCCTGAGGCATGAGGAATCCTGAAGTAAAGTCTGGACAACTACTGATGCGAATCAAGCCCAGCCTTTGCAAAAATGAGCTAGGGAAAGATTCTGAGTAACCCTGGGGCAATAAAGCTTTCCTGTGTGAAATATAGGTGAAATCCTACAACCTCGATGACATTGGATGTGCTTTCCTAGGGATTTCTGGTATAGCTCTCAGATAAAAAATGAAGAGAGAGTGAAAAGCTGTTAAAAACAAAAAGGCAAAAAGGTCTCCTCTTTCAAGTTTGTGGAATATCCATGTGCACTGTTACATTAGGAACTCTGTAATTTGGATCAAAGTCAGCATTGGCTGTCTGCTTCTTCACAGATCTACAGCCCAAATAATTTTATCCCTTGCTTCCCTGTGGAAGAATCCTTTTGGACTGTTTTGGAAACCTTTGGAGGTTCAGCAATTGTTTACATATGTTTTCTCTTTCAAAGTCATCTCTTGACTAATCAAAGTTCGCTGGAGGTGGCCTGAGCAGTGAATTAGCCTGTAAATCATGTATTTACCTCACACTGAGATCTACTCATATGGTTTTGATAGCTGGGAGTTTGTATATCTGCAATGAATCCCTTCTTCCCATTTATTTTATATTTTATATTTTTATTTACTATCAGAAAATCATGGATGTAGGGACAAATTCTAGTGGAGCAGCCCAGCTTGCATTGCTGTAGATGTAGTCCAAATTTTCCATTAATGCATTTTGTTAGGAATGTGTAGTTTTATGAATTACAGTTTGAAGAAAGGATAAATAATGATTTGTAAAACGTAATTGTAAAAGGATCCTTACATGCCACTGGTGTCCAGCCACACCACTGTCAGGTTTTGATCTTAGACTTCTCAGAGAGGTAAAGCATGGGAGACCTCCAGAGAATAATTTAGGATGGTACAATGTGTCTCTGGGTGTACTTCTTGTCCAAACACTTCCCAGTGCAACATTAATGAACTCAGTGATCTCTGTGCTACTGGAAAAAATATGGTTTTATGTAGGAGACACAACCCCAAAGCTGTGGCTATTTGTGCTGATATGACAAACTGTGTGTGTTTTTATTAATCTGGTATATGTCTGTTTTATTATTCTGTTTTATGCTTTAAACATTGGGTACTCATGAGACTTCTACTCAAGTCTGCAATACCCTAGACTTGTGAAGTTATTTCCAGCAGATCAGAGAATTTCTCCAGTTCTCTTTTTCCCTTCCTTTTCCTGTTGCCTTAGCTTCTGTGTAGGTGGGGGATTGGAAGATAAACACTACATTGTTCATGCACAGCACAGTGGGGCTCTAATTTCATTCACATCCAAACATGGCAAAGATAAACAATAAATAAGAATATTGCACTGTTTGACACCTCAGTTTTAACTGAGGCTTTCTGGGCCCTCTCTTCTCTCTCTGGTGGCCAGGAATAGGACCCAAAGGAATGGCTGGAGCTGTGCCAGGGGAGGCTGATGTTGGATATTAGGAACAGGTTCTTTCCCCTGAGGGTGATTGGGCACTGCCCAGGCTCCCCAGGGAATGGTCACAGCCCCAAGGCTGCCAGAGCTCCAGAGGTGTGTTTGCACAACACTCTCAGGCACATGCGATGCGAGTTTTGGGATTCAGGAGAGGCACAGATGATCCTTGTCAGTCTCTTTCAATTCAGGGTAGTCTATGATTCCGTGCTTCTATCTCAGAACTGGAAAGAGCACAGCAGTAGTAGCAAAGGGGGCAAAATAAACCTCAGGGGCAAGACTGGGGAGTTCCCAATAGCTTTCACTCTCTTTATTAAAGACCTGCACTAAATCCTATTCATTGGTGTTTTGCTATTTCACCTGGAGGAAGAGACTGCAGGCAGATTTTAATTTATTACCTCATTGTACTTACCCTGTCTTTTCTTGAAAAAGTCTGAGATGATTTCTGCCTTGTCTGTTTTGAGAGCCTTTGGCCTTGAATTCTGCACAAGAGATTTTAGCAGTGATTATTCATTCCAAATTTCTTCTTTAAATGCATTGAGATTAAATAAATAAAATAAAATAAATGAAGCTCTTACATACAGAATTCCTCTTCCTCTCTAGTTTTTTTTTCACCTTTTCTTTTTACAGAGTTGTTCTCATCTCTGAGCCTCCTTTTTCTTGAATTCTGCCAGTTTAATTCAGTCATTTTAATGTCGTGAGCAGTAGGGAGAACAGGAGCAGGAATCAGGTTTGTGCTGTTGGATTGATAAACAGATGCTAAGCCGATGTGACACAGATGCTACTGCTGAGCCAGGAAAAGCAGGTCAAGGTTATTAGGAGAAAGTGCAGCACTGTCTCATAGCTGTAAGCAAAAAGGCCCTGCATGGAGCCAGCTTTTTCTCTCTTGCTGTCTCTTTCTCTTTCTCACTCTTGATTGTCTGGTGGCAGTGCATGTTTCAGGAACATTTTTTTAAAAAATTAATTCCTATGAAAGCAGGAATTAACACTTTGATTTCATTATATTTACAGTAACCCTCACACAAGCACAAGACACTAGTGGCTGGCTCAGGTGGTTTTTTTAGGGGCACTGAATTTCTCTTCTAAAACACAATACTGAGGCAGTAATTTCCTAAATGCCATCCTGAAAAATCTGAAAGTTCTGTGGCAATATTGGGTGAAATCCTTGGGAGAAATCCTTCTACCAGGAAGGATTTCAGGCAAAAAATAGAACAATACATTTAAACTACAAAAATTGATATTTTTTTTTTGCAATGGAAACAACATTTCATATAGATAAGGTTTAAAAAAAAACTTCTGCACTATAAAGGGTCAAGGTGGAGTTAATCCAGGAAATCTAGAACTAGATTGTTTCCCATCATGTACAATTACTTTTTAGGTAAAACACTAAATATTGGGCTGGATGTGAAAATTCACTGTAAGCTACTGTCTGGTTAATGACAGAGTTGCAGAATGATTTGTGTTGGAAGAGACCTTAAAGATCATTAATTTCCAACCCCCTGCTCTGGGCAGGGACACCTTCCACGGTCCCAGGTTGCTCCAAGCCCTGTCCAACCTGGCCTTGGACACTCCCAGGGATCCAGGGGCAGCCACAGCTTCTCTGGGCACCCTGTGCCACGGCCTCACCACCCTCACAGGGAGGAATTTCCTCCTAATATCCAATATAAATCTGCCCTCCTTTGATTTAAAACCATTTTCCCTTGTCCTGTCACTCCAGGCTCTTGTAGAAAGTTCCCTCTCCAGCTCGCTTGGAGATTCTTTAGGCACTGGAAGCAGCTCTGAGGTTTCCCTGGTCTCTCTTCCCCAACTGAACATTCCCAGCTCTCCCAGCATGGCTCCAGAGTGGGGGAGTGGAGCCCTCAGATCAATTTATATGTTTGTATAGGAAACAAAAGTCAATATAAAATGTATGAATTATGTCAATCTGCCCTGCATATGCCCACATCTATCTCATAGAATTAAATGCAATACTTATCAATCTTGTTGGAACAAAAAATTCCTGGAATGATGTCTACCTCAATGTCCATTTTTCTGGAAACATTAAGTGGTTACATTTGGCAAGAAAAGCAGCTACGCAATAGGATGAGCAGGGATCATTACAGACATCTGTATTATTTCAGCAACAGATTTGTCCCAGACATTATTCATAAATTCAAAAGCTTTAACCTGGAAGAGTCCATTAGATAATTCAGTTTCTCCTCCTGCATTCTACAGGCCATTGCATTTCATCTACTTTTCCCTGTGTCAATACCAGTAATTTGTATTTGGCTGAATTAGTTCACATTGAGAGACAATTAGACCTAATCTGAAGACATCAAGAACTGGAGGCTCCATGAGTTGTCCTGGTTGTTTATTTTGGTACTCAAAAGTCATGACTGCTTTTTGATTTCCATTTGTCTGTCTTTAACTTACAGTCAGGTTTGTTATGTCTTTCTCTGTTGGCTCAGTTTGATTCATTTTCTCTGTGCTTCAAAATACATAAAAGTGTGTTTGTGTTTTTCTTCTCTGGGCTTCTTTTCATTCTTGATATATTTTTTCAATTATTCTACAGCAGAAAATGTTGTGATAGTTCAGTATGGAGAACCCATACTTGAATCACAGTATCACAGAGTTTTTAGGGTTGGAATGGAACTCTGGAGAAGATCCAGTTCAAACCACCTGTCAAGGCAGGGTCACCTGGAGCAGGTGACATAGGAATGCATCCAGGTAGGTTTGGAATGGCTCCAGAGAGGGAACTCCACCACCTCCCTGGGCAGCTGTTCCAGTGCTCTGCCGCCCTCAACACCCAGAATTTCTTCTTCACGTTGACGTGGAACTTGTGTTTTGGTTTATGGCCATTGCTCCTTGCCCTTTGCTGGCACCTCTGAACAGTCTGGCACCATCCTCTCGATACCCACCTTGAGATATTTATAAGCATTCCTGAGATCCCCTCTCAGGCTTCCCTTCTCCAGGCTGAACTGGCCCAGCTCCTCTCTCTCCTGCAGAACAGGACTGACACTGAGAAATAATTTAGCTGGAGGGATGAGCTGGCAAGGACTTCTAGAAATTAAACAAACACACACTCAGAAGTCTGCAGTCAGGACAGACAGATTTCATGAAATTCTATAGGCTGGGGATTTAATGGCTTTGTGGCAGCTCTGTGGCAAGGGATGCTTGAAGAGCAATAAGTGAGCAGTGCAGGCTCACAGTGACAGAGGCTGACTTCATACCGGGTACATTAAGAAAAATGTAACAGCAGATTGGATGAAGTGATTACCTCCCAGTATTTGCTTACAGGAAGCCCTGTAAGACTGGAGTGTGTCCAGTGGAGGCTTTTAAGGGAGCTGGAGAGTAAAGCAGGTTTTGTGGAAGGCTGAAGGGATGAGATCTGTTCCACCTTGAGAAAGGAAGGACAGTGGGCAATATAATTGCTGTCTTCAGCCTCCTAAGGGGAGTTTGCAGAGGTGGTGGCATCAGACTGTCATCTGAGGTGCACACAGACAAGAAAGAAGGCTAACATTATAATAAATGCAATTATAATAAGAAATTTAAAAAATAATTAATTTAAAGGGAGAATTATCAGGCAGTAGAATGTCACCTTTAGTGGTATGAAAATCAAACTGGACAAGACCTTGATCATCTTCACGAAGTGTTTCATCCAGGTTTGAGTTGATATTGCTCTATAGCCCTCCAGATATTACCAAAAAATAAAGTTCAATTATTTTTAAGTTCCTTTTCCTTTTCCTGAAAAAGAAAAAAAAGGTAGAATAAAACTTAAGTAGTGACTGTGAATCTGCTCCTAGTTTTTCTGAACAACACCTGAAAAAGTGAATTGACACGTTTAACATTATCTATGGCTGTGTGACTTTTTCTGGGATTTTTCTTTTCTTAGTAGTATTGACTGTAGAATGGAAAAAGAACGAAATTAATTGTTTAGACTATTAGTCAAAACCTGGATGAAAATCAGCTTATTTCAACTGAGAAACACTGTTGTAGTTCTCTGTGTGATCTGTGGAACTGAGGCTCTTGTCTCTAGGTGAGGGGCCCTGGGCATGTCCTGGGGTCCTACAACTTGGAGCACCAAGAGAGATTCAATGTGAGTGGGAAATCCAAATCTTGCTAGAGGAAGAAATAAAGCCCAGAAGCTACAATCTCCAACACTGCTTCACAGGCATTTTTCGTGTTGGATTATTGTGGGAGGGCTGGTTTTGCTACTTGTTTGGGTTTTTTTTTCCTGCAAAGACTCCATCCCCCCTTTCCAACATCTCACACTGATTTCTTGATTCAGAATTTTCAGTCAGCTCATATTTTAAGAGCTTGGTCTATTCAGTTTGTTAGAGATGAGTTTAACAGACCAAATACATTTGCAGAATTCTTTCTGGGATGTCTGAGAAACAGAACTGTTGTTCATGATGGCTAATTTAACTGAGTGTCTGTTTACCACCAAGATCTAACTCAGCTTTACTGAGAGCCCAGTCCATCACCAGACTAAAATCAGTAGGATTTGCAGGGATCTATTGCCTCAGGGAGATAGATACACGTGCAGTAAAGTCATACAATTCCCAGTTCTTACATTAGATAACATAATTTATAATATTAAAGTAACAAGATTTAAATTCAGAATGAGGGAGAATTTTAGAAAAACAGAGCATAAAAGAAAAATAAACTTCCACATCTTCTACTCACCCTCTACCTCAGATTTCCAGTAATTCTTTTGAAAAGTGATGTTTGCAGATTTTCTAGACTGTTTCTATCAAGCCTCCTGTATTGTACTGCTGTTGCACTAATGTGACAGTTAACTGTTTTGAGTTAATTGTTAATCCAGCCCAGAATAGTCTCTTCCATGCAGGGTCATTAAATGGAGGTGGAAGAAAAAGAGAGAGACAGAGAGAGAAAGTGAATGAGTAAAAAAAATATTGAAGAATGAAAGAACAAGAAGAAAGTCAACATAAAGGCAACTTAATTGCCTTTATTATGAAAAAGAGAAATTAAAGAAGACTTCAATTTTAAGGATTGGAGTAGGCTCAAAGGCAAAAACAAAATATGACTTTGCAGACTCTCCTTTCCTTCACCTATTAAAAGAGAAGTGGATCATGGATCCACAACATAAACCTGCCCCCCCTCTGTGGATTCAAGGCTTTAACTCTTGCACCAGCATGTTTCCAAAGACACTCACTGGTTTCTCAGCTGAGCCATTTAACCAACAAATTATCAAACCAGCTAGATGAAAACACAATAGCAGTTAATCAGCTTTTACAAGCTCACACATTGAACCCCAACTGTAAAAACACTTCATTAGTAACTTCTCATTTGTGTGGCTTTTCTCTACATCTCCTGTGTTCCACTTGGAATATTTCTACGAGATACAAACCAGTCAATAAATACTTGAACTCCTCCGTGTCTTTACTGAGGGACCCCTCTAGAGCCTATTAACACCAGTTTTATGGAAAACAGAGCAGGTAGCTACCTCCACCATGTGTTGGCACTCTCTAAAAGGCTGTTAATTCTTTGTGTTTCAGGGCATAACAAACTGAGGCATTCCTAGGGAGGGAAAAAAAAAAAAGCAAGCCCAGTGGGTAGAAAGTAAATATGTGAAGATATCTGCCCTGCAGTATAGAGCTGAAGAGAAACTAGAACATCTGAGAAGTTTTGCCAGTGCACCAAGAAAAAAAGTATTGTGTTTTTGTTGGTTTAGCTTATATATTTTTGGGCAGCTTCTGTATTCCTCAAAGAGAGAAGTTGCACCAAAAAGAGAGGAACTGTACCAAAAATAAGGTATGACTTGCCTTTGTAAGTACACCTATTCTAGAAATCTTACCATATTTCACAGTGGGGAGAAAACATATGACTAGTCTAATTTTAAGGGAATATGTCCTGCCCAACAGGATATTCAGATCCTCTTCCTCCTCCCCAACTCATTTTCAAACACATGGGTTCATTTTAAGCGAGGAATAGAAGTCTCAGAGATATGATGTCCTGACAAGGTCTGTGGAAGCTGGCAGCTGGGGAAAGGAAAGATAACCAACAGTGCTCTCACCATGGGAAAGAGAGTTTAAATCCCTTCTTTGCTTATTCCAAGGAGAAAGCAGCCTGCTGGCCCACCAGCACAAGCAACAGCTTGCCCAAACACACAGAAGTAGGAGAAGGTACAAGATCACATACAGAAGGGTGAGTGAATGTGAAAAAACAAAGTGAAAGTAGGCAAAGACAGAAATCAAGCTTAATTCTTGGTTCTAGAAGATATTTTACTTGTAAATAGTTGTGATTTTTATAGCAAAAGTGTATAATATATCCTTTATATTTCAGTATAAAGATGAGGACTGTGTTTCTACATCTGAAGTGGCTTGCAAAGGGTATTTGGAGCTACTGGAGGTACATAAAATCAAGTCTCCAGCTTGTAGAAATAAAATATAAGCTTCCCAGGGTGAAATTCATGTGCCCTAAGTTAAATAACTGCAAGCAAGTTGCTTAAACCCGAATCTGCCACCCTATGGCTCTGTTTATAGTCAGAGAAGAGCAACAAGTTCCTCTTAAGTGATTCATGTATCCTGAGATAAATAGGATGAATCTGTCTCAGAAGGCTTCCCTCCATTGACTCTGACATGAGCCTGGGGTAAGGAGCTCAGATGAGGGGTCTGACTTCTCCCTGTCTAAAGTGAAGAGATGCAAATCTTAGCCCTGATGACACAAATGGGTTTTAGTTCATTCCCTAAGTCAACTTGTGGTGCAATGAAACTGAGTTCAAACAGGCTGGGAGAAAATAGTTCCAATTTACTGCAGAGGAGAGAAGAACTGTTAATTTCTGGTCTCACAGCTACCTATTGTGCAATGATTCACTTATTGAAGGAAATAGAAACTTGTTAAGGGCTTGACTGTTAGCAGAATTACACTTCTGTCTAAATGGAGTTTGCTTTTTGCCCTTAATTTCTATGCGTTTGTGATCAGTGTTTAGAAAGAAACACATCTCTCCCTTCTTTCTTTAGAACATCCATTTGAATAAAAAATAATAATGAATGAATAACCTAAGAGAACTCGCCTCCTCTTTTCTCACAGGAACCTGAATCCTCAAGTATTTATTGGGTCAGGCAGCAAAAATGAGTTCAAACCTACAGTGGTCTAATTTTGAGGGCTGGTGAATTTTGAAATGATCTCTCATTGAAATATCTGCCCTTTTGGAGCTGTTGGTTACTTACATCAAATATTCAGCCAGGAAATAGTGACACCACTGCACAATCTACAATGAGCTGCAGCCACAGAGCATTTGAATTACACAAAGCCTGGTGATACTTTCAGTTTCTGTTATGGATGCCAGCCAAAAGCTGGAAGGGTATGAAGCTGTGCCAGGGGAGGTTTGGAGTGGATATTATGAAAATATTCTTCCCCCAGCAGGTGGTTGGGCACTGGAACTGGTAGAATCTTACGTAGTTTTAACCAAGAAGTTAAGAGTCTAACCTAAGCTAATTGTTTGGACGTGCTCTGGAATTCAGCAGAAAGAGGTAGGTGTCATCTGGCTCTCATGGACTGCTCTGGACAGTCCTAAGGTGAACTAAATAGCTTTATGGAGGTGCTGGTCTGAATTCATTGGGCTAAGCATGGCTTTTAAACAGCAAATATTAATTAATTGCACTCTGCAAATGAACTTTTGTACTCTCCCTTACTACAAAACTTATTTTTATACCTGAAGGGCGTGTGCAAAGGGGACTGTGACAAGTCTCAGTGGCAGGACGTGAGGCCAATGGCACACAGGGAAACACAGGAAATTTCTGTGAACACCAGGAACCAATTGTTATCGTGAGGGTGCCTGAGCACTGGCACAGGTTGCCCAGATAAAGGTTGGATGTCCCATCACTGGAAGTGTCCAAGGTCAGTGATAGGTAAAATCTGAACCAGGAAAATAAAACTAGAAAGGGTGATATTAAACAGAAATTTTCTACAAAATACATCTAAATGGCTTTTTCTCATCTGCTACAAGACCAGTGCGTTCTAATCCATGCAGTTTTCTGGTTGAGTATGATGTTGGCTGTCCACATTCCTTCCCCCTTATTGCAGGGAAGCTGGAGAGGGATGACCTGGAATTTGTAAATAACTTCTCTGCAATGCCTGTGCACACACAAAAGCTATCCAGGCAAAGCAAGACAGAATTCTCTGAAGACAAGGAACAAGCAAAATAAGTAAATGTCTTAATAATCAGGTTAAAAATCTAGAATTTTTATTATAGACTATGTAAGAAAAAATGGTTAATTAAACCATTTTCTTTGTTTAGATTTTACCTGGTTTTAATCAGCATTGATTTGATTACAGCCATAAAGACATTAATTCTAGACAACCACCCATAAAGAGAAGCAAACTTCCAAAAACAATGGGAAAGTATTTCTTTAATGTGCTTTTATTACTTAACCATCTAGAGAACTTGCTGAAGGGTTACTCTGAGATGGTCAGGGGCTCCCAGAGATTAGTTTTGGGAAATTTAGGGTTGATCTAAGATATTTCCACTCTGGTTTTCCATCTTGCTCCCCCATCAGATGTAACCAACTCCCTTGCAGGGCTGGTGGAGTATGCGTCCAGCTGTCTTCACTGCTTGTTTGCAGACTGGTGAATTAGCTACTAATGAAGAAAGGTTTCAAAGGTACCTGACAAAAATTCAGTAGATAATTACACTCATAACTTCTGTTCTGCTGATTTTAGTCTAGAAGATATAGTAGAATTAGTAACTTCTGGTAACAAGGTGGCAATAAAAACCTAGGAGATGTCAGCAACTCTTTACAGCTGTTTGCTCAACTGGTGTGATGGGAGCCCTCCACACACGAATCTAAATCTCTGTGTGGACTGGAATGGCTATAATTCAATTTGGCTTAATTTACTTTGAAAGTTAATTCAGTTAAATTGAATTGAGCCTCTTTAATTTCAAACAAGGGTGTCCACATTTGAGTTTAAAGTAGCTTAATTAATCCACTTAAGAAAGCTAATTCAGATTAATTTTGGTGAGCATTGTTATGTGGACAGGCCTGTAGGTTCAGTTAAGTAACATCAATTAAGGTGTTTGTTTTCAAGAAACATATTCCTCCTGTGCAAAGATGGGTGAGTACAGCTTGAATAAGTTGTAAGATGGAGCAGAGGAAATGGTGGAGGAATCAAAATTTCTCCCAGGGAGAAGTCCACTGCTTGGTTTGGACTTGTTGACAGAGCAGAAAGATGAAAAAGCTGATTCAGAGCGAGAGTCATCATCAACAGTTCTGTAAGAAATAATAAGGACTCAAGGAATAAAGAGCTGAAACAGACCTCAGAGATACTCTGCTTCCCAGGAATTTTTAGTGACAATTTAATCTGTGAAGTCATGTGAGGAATTTAAAACCAGCCCTCACTGCAGCACAGTTCCTTAAATGAGTGCACAAATAAGCATGGCCTAAAAACTCCCCTTTCTGGGACTCATGGAATGGTTTGGATGGGAAGGGATCTTCAAGATGACTTTGTTCCAACCCCCTGTCACAGGCTGGGACACCTTCCACTATCTCAGGATCCTCAGGACTGCATCCAACATGGCCTTGAACACTTCCAGGAATGGGGCAGCCACAGCATCTCTGGTCTTCCTCAGACCCACCCCAGTATTGCCTGTTTTATGGAATACTCCTTAACACCAGCTCAATCCAGCTGTCCCAAGTGGAGAGTGCATCCCTTGGCTGTTACCTTATCAATGTCTTTACACCTGAAGCTCAACATCGTGGCTGTGGATTAGCAGGAAAATTTGCTGCTCTTCTCCATCACTTGCCCTCCTTCCTCATCACCTTTCTCAGTGAAGCTGCAGCCACATGTCCCTGCGGGGAGAGAAAGGCACATGCACAAGATGGTTTTCATTGAGTCCTTTAAAGGTCCCTTTAGGCTTCACAGGTGGAAGTTTTTTACATTTCCTCCCCTCTGCATGTGTGAACACTGGACCTAACCCATAAGTGTGACGTGGGAAGCTGGGATGGGAGATAGATCAGTCAGTGAATGGAAAGTGGTGTAAGGGGTTGCAACTCAACAGAATTCAGTGTTAACCTCAGGAGGGAAGGGTCTGGAGTCGATGCCACCAGCCTGAGAAAGAGTAACACCTTTTCCCAGCTCACTCAGCGTGTGAGCTCCTCGAGGCTGCCTTTCACCCACTGAACCCACTCACAAATGTGAAACTTAACCACTGAATGCATCATCCCCAGTCTCTTGTCCTTTTTTTCTGTGCCTCTGTATGTGTAGTTTGCTTACAGACATCTACACACTCACATGCACATTGACTTTGAGTAAAATTATGTTTCTTCATCTTTTCCCTCTCTAACAGTCAAACCCTGGTGATCCTGTGAATGTAAATCAGCTGCATTTCTGGTTTAGCTGCAATCTCTGCTGTATAGCTGAGGTCTGTTTGATGTTCTTTAAGTGGTGGAATTGAAAGAACATTTCACTGCTAACTGGAAGAGCTACTAGTTTATTAAATCCTTCATTTGAAATCTTGCTGTCAAAGAAAACACAGTCAGCTGATGCTGTGAAAGGATTGCATTGTCAGTTCTTGCTGAGCCTTAAAACTGGCATCAAGCATAAAGTAAAGTGACATTAAATGAACTGACAATCTGAGGTTTTGAGTGTAAACCTTCAGGAAATAATAACTTGGCTTTTCCATGTAAAAAAAAAAAAGAGAGCTTATGGTTAAAAATAAAATAAAGGAAAATAATAAAAAATAATAAATTGTTATAAAGCAAAACCCAGAATACTATTTTAGAGGTTCTTTTCCTTCCCCTTCCCCCTCTTTTCAATTTAATGTTAGCAAAGCAGAGGTGACAGAAAAGATTTATGAGAAACATTTTTAAAGGTGGGTTCACCACGTGTGTAGAGCAGACAGTGTCTGAAGGGCCTGTAGCATTTGCACTTTATAGAAAATGACAAAAAGTGACTATTGCAGCAACAACCAGCACAGCAGAGGTGGAAATTGATTGCACTGAGGGAAATCTGTAAGAGTGGTACGTGAGAGGCAGCTACTGGGCTTTAATGCCCAGCTCTGAAAAGTTCAGAGGTGAGTTAGCAACTTGAATGATTTTATTCTGGGTTGAATTTAATGAGTTTGAACTGGAACAGATCACTTTGTGAGTTAGATGCAGGCTAGGGAAAGAGATTAGAAAATGCCGTTGTAGAACAGAAGCCAAATGGAAATCTTGTCACTAAACAAGTTGTGTGGTTGACACAAAGATCCAGACTGGGGCTGTTCTGGAAAGGGTTTTGGGGACACCTCATTTTGTCCTTTCCAATAAGGATGGGGAGCTTATGAAAGAGAGGGAGAGTGACTTTTCACACAGGCAGATAATGACAGAAAAAGGGGTATCCATTTCAAACTATGAGATTTAAATTACATGTTAGGGAGAAATTTTTCCTTGTGAGGATGGTGAGGTCCTGGCACAGGGTGCCCAGAGAAGCTGTGGCTGCCCCTGGATCTGTGGAAGTGTCCAAGGCCAGGTTGGGCCGATCTTGGAGCATTCTGGGACAGTGGAAGGTGTCCCTGCCCCTGTCAGGGTGTTGAAACTGGGTGATATTTTAGGTCCCTTCCAGCCCAAACCATTTTGTGATTCCATGACTTACCTTTACCACAGTACTGATTCATGAGTAACAACTGAATATAAAGAAAGGAGCAGAAGGGAAGGCATTTTCGGTTTTTTTAGTTCTATTTAAACCATTGACAGTAAATTAAATTAATCTTTCTCAAACTGAGCCTGTTCCATCTGTGCAGGTGATTGGTGAGAATTTTTCTTGTTTTCATCTTGACCCACCAGCTAGCTCTTCTATCATAATTTCTCCCATCATCCTGTGGATGAAATCAAAGAATCCAAATTGGTTTGGGTTGCTTAAAGCTCATCTCTTTCCAACTTCCTGCCATGGGCAGGGACACCTTCCACTAGACCTGGCTCAGGAGCCATTCAAGGTCAACATATCACTTATGGATGTTGTACTTATTAATTAAATATTCTTGTGTAACTTTTCTGGTTTTATCCCCTCTTTTCTCATAATCAATTAAGTTCTACTTTTCTAAAGTGGAGGGAAGGTACTTGCTATTTCAATAAAATCATTACAGATGAAATGCTAAAGAATATTCCATAGAAGCCGGATGCTGTTATTATTCTGAACAAGATGTAAGTCTGACTTTTCTTTTTCTACTATAGCTTTTCCTAAATATGATTTCAAGTCCTTTTCAATTTAAGGTCAAATTGTCAGGAAATATAAAAAAGGTGCCAGTTACCTCCTCCAGAAAGCACATCTCCTGCCTACTAGCATTTTAACTTGTAATGAAGATCCTTTCTGTCTTGAAAATGTCCTTCAAGATTGTCAAGTTCTTTTAGAACAAAGAAACACATGCCTGAAATAGGCTGTGGTGTTTCAGAGGAAGCAGGACAGGCTGTGTGTAGGCATTCAGAGCCCTCAACTCTGTTTCAGCTTTGTAAAATTCACTTTTCTTATACTTTTTGTCAAGAGCCAACTCCTTCTCTGCTATATTCAAAGATAAAGGAATGACTGCTTCTGGATATGGGAAGAGCTGGTCTGAGAGCTCTACCTTTGCAACCAGGAGAAAAATAAATGGATGCAAGTGTTCTAGGGCAGATTGGATGGGGCTTGGAGCAGTCTGGGATAGTGGAAGGTGTCCCTGTCCATGGCAGGGGTTGGAATGTGATGATCTTGAAGGTCCCTTACAACCTACACTATTCTGCAGTTTGGGGATGGGGCAGTCACAGCTGCTCTTAGCAACCTGTGCCACTTCCTCACCACCCTCACAGTCGGGGATTTCTTCCCAATGTATCCCATCTAACCCCGTGTGGAACTTCTGTGAGGAAAAGTATGAGTAAAGAAATCTCTATGATGGGACTTGATGGGTTCATGAAAGGGACATGATGTGGATCTGCTAGACCTGATATTTCCTTCTATTTTCTGTAACTCCTATAAAGTGCTGGAATTAGGTGGGTAAATCAGAGACTTGTGTTTTTCTGCACTTATATTTCTAATGCAGCATCAAATGCTTTCAGCTTTGGCACCTCTCAGGACCAAAACTCGGGGTTTCAGTTTGGGTTTGGGTCACCCCACAGAGATTTACCCAGGTGGAGAGTTGGCTTGTTAAGGATCTTCTCAGTGGCCTTTGACAAAGCCATAAGATGCATGGTGATCCCTCCTGCCCCAGTAAGAGCATAATCCTTGTCTGAACATGTTTTGTTTATGTTTAACCAGCCTTGAGTCAGTAAAGACACCCAACTCAGTCTCATCTGAATTTTCCTTTGTCATGCAGGTCAAACACTGCACGTCGTTGTCCGACCATCTCAACAAAAGCATTCCAGCCAAGAGGTCCAATGGGAGCTCAAGTACCCTGCATGATTGGATTTTGGGTTGTACATTGTCTCATTTGGATGTCTCAGAAGTGTTTATATGAAAACAAGTCAGAATACATGGGCCAGGCAGTTTTGTGGGGATGAAAACCTTTTCTCAAAATGAACTCTGTACTTGGATCGTACCTTGGATGAAAATATAAATGCTATTTTTCATTATAAATTGCTCATTTCATTCCTCATAACTATTCTGTCCCTGAACTGTAAGTACCTGAGCTCTCAAGCATCTTAAATACACTTTTATTTTTGCATTAGCTCCAGATTTAAATTAAAATGCATGAAGAGGAAAAGAAGTGATTTCTGGTAAGATAAGTGAAATTAGGACAATTTGCATTAAATAAGAACCTTTTGTCTCTCCCTTAATTGCTCTTTTCTCACTGATTATATATAGAAACTCCATCAAGACAGTTATCAATTCTAGGGAAAGGAGAAAGGAAGTTCTGGGAAGGGAAGTTCTGGGAAGTTCTGGGCAGTTCTGGGCAGGGAAGTTCTGGGAAGTTCTGGGAAGGTTCAGGAAGGTTCGGGAAGGGAAGGTTCGGGAAGGGAAGGTTCGGGAAGGGAAGGTTCAGGAAGGGAAGGGAAGGTTCTGGAAGGGAAGGTTCGGGAA
>VWYI01042055.1:36588-61446 GCA_013399455.1 Anthoscopus minutus
AAAGGAAAGGAAAGGAAAGGAAAGGAAAGGAAAGGAAAGGAAAGGAAAGGAAAGGGAAGGGAAGGGAAGGGAAGGGAAGGGAAGGGAAGGGAAGGGAAGAATATCTGCAATTAGCTGTGTCTGAACTCCTGTCTTGTTTGAATCTTTAAGTAAAAGATAAAAGAAAGCAGGAGTTAGGATATGTTTCTGAGAGTCAGCTTGTAGGGACAAAAGCTACATTTAACATATTGCTCTTATTTAATTCATCTAACTTTCCCACCCTGACTTCAAAACGAGCAGGCTTGATGGATGAAAAACAGGAGGAATTTATTGTGAACCTACTGCTCTGAAAACAGGAGCACTGATAAACTTGGCAGTGGTTCTGAAAGGAATTTTGATTAATACTTTGGGCTAGAGGATAAAGCAATGGATAATTTCACAGAAATTCAACAGCTGATGGAAAATTGCAGTTAGTCAGAGGCAAACACTCTCATTAGTGTTTCTATTTGTATAATAGAATGTGCACCAGTGAATTGAAACATAAAGGCTTACACACAATAGAAAAGCAAGCTTTATTTATGAAGCTGACTTATATATATTTTGCCCTTCTCTGCTTTTAAGATTTTTCAAAACATTGCACTTTCTCCCCCAAATTCCGTGATAGCTGGCAGTAATTTTTCTGCAATAGTGGAGGCACTTTTCTTTTGATTTAACAGGCTTAATCTGTAGCATTTATTTACATCTGTTCTCTTCCCTACTTCATCTCTCATTTTACAGCATTCCTCGTTTCTAAATGGACAATCACTTTTCAAAAGTCATATTATTCATAGAATCAAGGAATGGCTTGGGTGGGAAAGGCCCTTAAATCTCACTGTGTTCCAATCTTGCTGCCATAGGCAGGAACATCTTCCACTAGACCAGGTTCCTCAGAGCCCTGAATCGCCGTGGCCATCTCTGTTGCCAACAGGGAAAGATAAAAGAAGGGTTTATCTCAAGTGAAACATCTGAAATACCATCAGAATTGGAAATGTCTGGTGAAGAAATGTCACAGCTCAGACTCCTGACAACCTCATATCTTAAAGGAAGAAGGACTCTGCAATACCAGTTTTGAGCCAGACTCAGGTGTTCCTTTGAAGAACACAGCTCTCTCTGCATGGAACATCCCTGAGCCTTTTGGAAATGGATCTTTCAACAGAGACACACTAAAGAAGTATTTAACTGAGCAATGTACAAATAAAGCTTTAGCTTTAGTTTCACCAACAGAAATTTGTGCTTTGCATATGGTCTTTCCTTTCTTCAGAAAACAGATGGAAAAAGATACGATGCTAAAAAAATGAGTTTATGCCTAAACATAACATCTACAGATGCTAAGTACATGTTTTTACATGTACATATCATAAATCTTACTTGAGGCAAATTTCAAGATCTTCATTTAAAGGTGAAAGAAAAAACAGTTTTCTAGCATTAACCATGTTTGCTATTAACCCCTATATTCATTTATTAGGATGCTTAAAACATAGAATTATTAGATGTATTTAAAATTCATTTATAAATAAGAATATAACTTACTGGTAAATGTTTTTACAATTTTATTTATTTATAGTTACTCTATTTGCAGTGTAGTCAGTAGGAGATGTAAAACCAAATTCATCCAAGAACTGTTGCTGGTTGCTAACTGCTAGTACAGGCTTTAAAGACTGTACCTCAAAGTTTGCAATTTAATCATGACCAAAACAAAACTCTGTAGTTACCTTTCCTAAGATGTTTGAAATTAGATATGATTTTTTTTTTCCTAAATGCTGTGGGAAAAATAAAATCAAGTGATTTAACTACTGATGAGAATTTGCATAACTCCATGAGTGTACTCCACTCAAGTATCCCATCAGAATTATTTACCAAATCATTAAGGTGCAGTACTCATCACAGAATCATGGAATGGTTTGGGCTGGTATGGAACATTAAAGATCATTCAGTTCTAAACCCCTGCCATGGGCAGAGACGCCTTCCTCTGTCCCAGGTTGCTCCAAGACCCATCCAATCTGGCCCTGAACACTTCCAGGGATGGGGCAGCCACAGCTGCTCTGGGCAATCTGTGCCAGGGCCTCATCACCCTCACAGTGAAGACTTTCTTCCTAATATCTCATCTAATTCTTCTCTTAGTCAGTTTGAAGGCATTCCCCATTCCCCTGTCTCTCCATGCCCTTGCTGAAAGTCTCTTTCCATATTTCTTGGAGACTCTCTCATGTACTTTATTATGTTGCAATATCTTCCTTAATATTTTCTCAAAAAAAAAAACCAAGAGGAAAGAAAGGTGGATTTCACTTGCAGATTAAGCCACTTCATTAAATATTCAATTGCTCAGTTACGTTTCCTGAATATAGGTTCAGATGCTATCTGAGATGCCCTAAGGTACACCCCTCTCCCCTAAATGGGTTATAAAGCCCATCTGTCCCGGGTCCTTTGCAATGACAGCAGTGTGGAAGCTGTGGCTGCTCTATGGTATCTTAAACTCTAAGCACCAAACTTGAGGCAGCTGAATCAAGCAGTTCAGTATGACTTACACTGCAGCTGATCTCCACTGGGTACCACTCCATAGGGTAGAACTCCACAGACTGGTTCAGTTTCTCATGAGAGGGTTGGGAGAGATGCACTGTTTCACAGGTCTGGTCAAAAGATCAATACTCACAAGATATGGTAGATCCAAAAGATCACTGTCAGCTCTTCATGCCCCAGAATTCCCAGAAAAGGCAAAGGAGAATTGAAATAGAATTTCTTCAGACTTCAGACTCTGGATTTTAAGAAAGCCTGTAAAATCTGAGATGTTTTAAATCTGAACTTAATGAAATGTCATTTTTTAAATGTTGCAGGTGTTTTGAGAGTTTTTTAACCATTAGGTATAAATTATCCATTAAAAATTGCTTTGTTCGATCAGTTCAGAATCTGCTTTAAGACTCTGAGACATCAGTCTGCTGTCTTGTGCTCTGCACTGGGCCATGGAAGAATTTCCAAGGGAAGCTGGAAAAGCCTGATGATGAATATAGAAATACAGCACAACCTCTCTGTGCTGTCTTTTAAATAAACTGTTTTTGAAGACAAAACTAATGTCATACATTTCCAAAAAACATGGGACAACAGTGAAGACTTGATTCTGTCTTTACAGAATCATAGGATCATGACATGGTTTGAGTTGGAAGGTACCTTAAAAGCAATCTGGTTCCAATCCCTCTGCCACGAACAGGGACACCTTCCACTAGACCAGGCTGAAAAGTCCCATCCATTTATATTTTTAAAATCCTTTTTTTGTCAATTTTTTTGGTCTGCTCAAGAAGGATAATGAAATCTGAAGGTTAAAGACAGGTACTTGTATGAAAATCAGATGGTCTTAGAGTTCACTTTGAAATATGCAAACAGCAGGCCCAATATCAAAGGCCAAAGACAAGGCAGCAGATTTTTCTAATACCTCTTTAGGGAAACTTTGCCCTACACTGCTATTGGATGCTATCATTCAGAGGCATAATTTCAGCTAACATTGTTATGCTGATTATAGTCAGGTTTATGTTTTGATCTCAGCTGACCCTAGGGAATTAATTTCTGATTCAATTAAATGACTAGGTGACATTCAGTCTGAATTTTTACCTGAAATTAAACTCTGAGAAAGCACAGTTCATCTCAGATTGCAGCCATCTGCCTCCTGAACTATGCTGCAATACCTCAGCCCCAACTTCATTAAGCTGGACATTCGGGTTTCCAACCGTGAGATTGTCACTGCCATGAACTGTTCCTCGGGAGGGTGAAGGGTGACATCCCAGGTTGCCCAGAGCAGCTGAGGCTGCCCCATCCCTGGAAGTGCCCAAAGGCCACATTGGATGGGACTTTGAGCAACCTGGGATAGTGGAAGGTGCCCCTGCCCATGGCAGGCCCTTGGAATTGGATGTCCTTTAAGGTCACCTCCAACCCAAACCATTCCATGATTCTATGATCCCAAAACTACATTCTATCACCCTCTTATTTACTTAAATGTGTGACAGGTGTTATCCAAAGAGGATGAGTCTTGTATGTTTATCTGGATTGTGTCTGGGCTCCTTATAATTAATTAGTCCCAAAAGAAATCAATTGACCTGTTTGCAAAAGTTGCTGCTGAATTTATACAGCAAATACTACCATATAATTCCAAGGTCAACATTGATTTTTTTTTCTTCTTCTTCTTTCTTATAGTACAGGCATCAAACCTCTACAACATTCAGAGAATTCAGAAAAGCAACAAAATGTTGAAATCAAAATTCTGTGCAAATAAAGTCTCACTGCAAAAGTTAGAGCTATGGCAGACATTTTTTTAAAGGTGAAGAGTTACTTTTCAGAGGAACTTAACCACAATTTCTTCTCCAGAGCTCTGTGGAAGTTTAATATCATATATTCAGCATCATCAGAACATGGAGGATCCTCATTTATCATCTAGAATGAGAGCAAGTACCCATATTTGGGTAGCTGAATCTAACACTGAGAGTCTACGCTAAAATGCTGTACATCTGCATTTGTCATCCTCATCTCCCTCTCTAATAAATCGAGAGGAAAAACTCATTCCTAGGTGACAATTAAACTAAGACTTTATGTTTGGCCAGATCTGTCCAACCCAAAATATTCCAGAAGAAAGAAGCAGAATAAGGATGTTTTCTTTTCTAGATGCTCAAGTTTTTTATTCCCCCCCCTCAGGACTCACAGCTGTGAAAATTTGTATATACAAAATTTGGCTTTGACAGGAACACCAGGAACCAATCTCACTTTTTTTTAGTGGTTAGAACACTTCTCCCGAAGAGGGGAAGTACAAGTTCAATCTTCACATCTGAATGACCCAAATGTCCCTTTTCTCAAATGAATACTTTTGACAACTCAATTCTGCTCTCAGCTCAATTCTGCCTCAGTTCCCAGGCTCTGAATCCTGCCTTCCTGGTAAGATTTAACACTGCTTTTAAAATATGTGTCTTGGACACTGAAATTCATGTTTTCCCTTCTGGTTTTCTTTTTTTCTTAAAGTATCTCCGCTTTCCTCTGCAGTAGATAACTCTGTTGGCTTTTAATTCTCCCAGTTTCAGTGCCTAATTCTCTATCCCAGAGAAAATCTTTATGCTCCAGGTACAGACATTAGAGTGACAGAAAAAATAAATCTCTCTACTCAATATTTAATGCCTCAGAAAATCCAGACTGTTTATCTACTGAAGTAAGGAGTTACATTGTCCTCAAATTCAAATTCCAAACCCAGCCTTCATCTCTGTGCTCTTTTTGACGGCCTGTTCTGCAGAACAAGTAGCACATTCTTAATCTGTGTGTAAGTACCCACAGCAACTTCAAAGATAAGTTGAGCACATGTTAATCCATGATTATCAACCACAAATTTTCAAAAATCACTGCACATGCCAAAGTGTCATGACAACCCTAAAAAATGAGATTTCTAGTTATTTTAAAACTGAAGTAATTTTTCTGGTTTTTCCTTGTACTGTTCTTTCTGGTGCCCTAAGGGTGTTTCAGGGTTTCTGCATTTATTGTTTTTTCCTTTACCCAGCAGCCTTAAAACTTAAAATAATAATGAGTGAAATCACTGTGCAAGGCTGTGATTTAAATATTTCTGCTGATTTTGGTAGGTTTTGTATGAAGTCATTACTATCCTTGTGTTTCATTCCTTATTTAAAAATGAGGACAACAGCTCTTCTGTACTTTAAATGAGTTTTGTGAGATTAAGTTAATTAATGTCTGTGAGGTCATCTCTTTTAATGGAACATGGGAGGTTTTCAACAGAACTTGTGAATTACTTAGAGGATTAAGAGTAGAATGGAGGTGTAAAATACTCATTATCATTCAAGCTCAGTGTCAGAAGTTGATTGTTGCTTGTGTTATACTGAGTTACTTTGCTCTCATCTTTCACCTGTAATTTCCAGAGTTTATGAGTTTTTTCAAGGTATTGGGTATTAATCAGCCTGAGGAAGTTTCTTAAAATCTGACATTGTTCCTTTCTGCCTGAATACCACTGAGTTGTCCAAACCCACTTCATCCAAGGGCAAGGAATGACTTTCCTTCTTGCTCACTCTAGATTCTTGCAAAATAAAGTTGAAGGGAAGGCATAAATTTAGCTCAGTCATTCCTATTTTATTACAAATTACCAAGCTTTAAAAAAATAATTTAAAAGTATGTTGTTTTCAGCTGAGAAAAGTATTTAATCATGAACTGAGATTTAAACATATACTCAGCTACTCTTTATGAAATTCAGGTGCATGTTTTGCTGAAAAGGTTTTTATTTAAGCATGAACTTAAATACAAACTTATGTGCAAGACCTCAGCTCAAGGCAGAGACTAAACAAATGCCTGAGTAAATGCATGGTGGAATTTAGGCATATGTTTTAATTTTAAAATGGAAATATCATTAAGAATAAACACATATTAAACATAGCATACCTTGATAAGGGAGGGTTTTGGAACCTACTTCTACCTGAAAGCTGAAAGTGCCTTTCCTTCTGCTTTCAATGGCTTAAGCCTGGCAGTTTCTGCAGGCAGCCTGTGTTACAAATGTGTGGAGAAAGGACTTGTAATGAATATTTTGGCAGATCCTAGAAAATGATCCCCTAATCAATCAAGACCAAAGCTGTTTTATCACTGGCAATTGAGCAACTATAGTTAAAAAAGGTGCTAATAGTGACAGTGGCAATGAGTGATACTGATAGCAATAACAGCAACAACAATAATATTAATGAAAGAAATCCCACCAAATGGCAACACAGCTTTCACTTGATGCCATCCATTTTTATTTCGTGTGCACTATGGAAAATTCACCGATTTCCAGTCCATTAAAACACATTTCAGAGCTGTGTTGTTTGAAGTTACCTTACTTCAGAAACAGCTCTTTTCAATTAACTCTGAAACCTCTTTCAACAGCCTTTCATAAATAGGCCAACATCAATGGCATGCTCAGAGTCAGTGTGTATCTCTAATGGAAATGCACAATGGGCCACGCTCCATGCCTCCAGGGAGAACATCTTCCATTTCAGACAGATTCAATGAGAAGTTTTGCCAGCTATTCTGGGTCTCTCACTTTTTTGTCTCAGGTTTAGCTCATAGCTGATCAATGGCTGTGCTTTTTAATTACACTGTACGGTCTGTAATGATTTGTCACTCATTGAACCTGGGTGTTCTTTTTAGGCAGCAGAGGGTAAGAGCAAGGAAGGAGAAAGAAAGTGGCATTAACCCTCTCAAAGACAAGAGGTTGGGATATAACACATCCTACTATTGTAAAGGTCCTACTATTGAAAAGGGTGGAAGTCAAAGTTAGAAGCCCAGGTTATGAGAATTTTTCAAAATCCATGACTTGCAATAAACATTTTTCAATTACCTTAAATTAATTATGAGTCTAATGTATGTTTTGAAATTAATTACATTATATTAATTATTATATTATTATATTAATATTGATGTGTAACATACTTCAATATAATATTTATATTACATTAAAATAGCTATTTTCTATCCATATGGCTCACACTGGCTGGATTCTCTGGAAACATGGAGCAAACTTCTCATCCCCTTGCCCAAAGAGCAGGCTCATGGCAACCCTTGTGTCAAGGAAGGTGTATTAACAAAGGCACAGTCACACCTTTATAAATCAAACATCTTTTATGTTGGTCTTGTCTTCCACACTTCTGAGTAGAGTGTGGACAATGACAGTACGTGGCTACCCATGTGTTCCAGATGTATTTCACACATCTGGAAATGTGTTGAAATGCATCTGCATTATCCAGCAGAGCACAAAGCAGAAATTCCCAAGCTAAAGCAGATTTGAGCTCATAAGTCCCCACAACCCCAGTCCCTTTCCTTCACCTTGTCACATCTCCTTTCAGCAGAGGTTTGCATTTAACCATTTGAAAATACACCCCCTGGGGCTTCAAGTTCTTATGTCTGTCCTCAAATGTGATCTTTTTTCCTCCTAAAAACAGTCTTTCAACAGCATTTTTCGGACTTAAACATGAAAAATGCATACTTATTAATTAATACAATTAACTATATACATTCTTAACCATAGGAATACAAGTGTGTTTGGATCTCTTAGTAGCTTTCTACCTAGAAATTAAACTTGTAACAGCTTCCCCTTAATAAGCTCAAAAAAGGCAGATAGTCATATATTGAAGTGCAAGACTTGTTTAGAAAGGGTGTCAGGTATTCACTGGCAGAGAGGAGATTACAGCTGTTGATCTGGGGACAGGATCTCTTTCAGATCTTTGCTCCTATGAAATTCAGACTATTTTAATAAATGCCAGGGCACAGATACAAGAATCCCAGTTTCAGCTTTCATTTGGAGAGTATTCCTCTCCAAAGACCCCTTATCTGATGATACAGGGTGAATATTTGCTGCTATATTCTTTGCAAATGTACTGTGCCTGGCACATTCAAAATGAAGCAATATGAGGCTGAGTGATTTACCTGCTCTGTATCCTAATTTTCATTCAAACACTTTTGTCTTTTCATTTCTGAACTCTCCCAGATAATGACTGTCAAATGTTAAGCCCAGTGCAATCCCAGTTTCTGATTGCACATTTAACTTTAACTTCTAATGGCAATGATGGTCCTAATGGTGGATAAATTAGTGTTTCAAAAATTATCTTGCAGCTGGATATTCCAGTAGAAAATTTAATATTTTAACAATTCAGAAAGTCTTCACATTAAGATCACAAAATGCCACTTTTAGGATTTTATCAGAGAATGGTTAAGGTTGAAAGATATCATAGTGGATCATCCCACTTGTCCATAGATGACACGAGAGGGTAGGAAGGATGAGAGTCAATTGCTTCTAAAACTTCATTTCCAAATTAATTTTAAGTTGCAGGCTTTAATAGTGATATAAACTAAGAAGAAAAATATATAAAATATATAAATACAAATTAAGAAGACAATGCATAAGGAAATGAAAGCATGCAATGAGATGAAATGTAAATACAAATTTTAAAATTCTGAGTCCAAATTTTATGAAGGAAAATATTTTGATTTTCAAGATAATTTTCTTTAGTAGACTTTTAATTGAATGAAAGTTTTCTAACTCTAAAATTGAATTTTCACTGTATTTTGCAATGTTTTGTAGTTCATTTAGTCACTGTTTTCTCATAGATTATATTGTATGTACCTGAGTGGAAGATGAGCTTTTTCTGTATACGTAAACTCCTGAATCACAATTCATATAATGTCTTTACCTTTCCTGGCCCCAGAGATTTTGCCCCTCCTTCCACAGAATAGCTCGAGATAAAAATGGGATTGAAAGACCCTGATTTCTTACAATTCTTTTTCCTCCTGTCTGCCCAACTTCCATTTCCTTCTTGTGCCCTTAGCGAGCAGAATGAGAGCCCATAGTGCCCATGGGTAAAGCTGCACTGCCAGGAAATGTAAGGAATTAGTTTTGATCAGGCCAGGCTTCCCATCCCCAGGTAAAGGGCTCTAAGTCCTTTGCAAATATCTTGTCAAAAAAGTCTGGGCTACAGATCTGCTATTGCCCAGTTTGTAAATCCCAGCTGTGCTAGATGTGAATCCCAGTTAAAAGGAGATGGTTTGTAGAGTAAATTCCCTGTGCTGGCTCCAGACAAGGTCTTTGAACATGCAGAGAAAATTACTGGTGGAAGTGGAGGGACCTTTGCTTTGAGGCAGAGCTTGTGGATCACTCACCTGGACTTGGCCACATAAATCTAACCTGTGTTGTACTTTTATCCTTTGAGGGACCTGGATCTAAATAATTTCAATGAACTTTCAGGTATAACATAAATAACACTCCAGCACTCACTATAATTCAGCCATAGCCATTATGAATCAAATATATCCCTCCAGGCCATGCATCTACCCCAGAGATGGAGTTGGCCTGCAGTTGCTGGAGCTGTGGTAGTCTGAATACATCAGACTTACATGGAGGAGTGAAAATATAAGTAGTTTTGCATGAAAAGCCTAAATAAAAGAAAAAATCTTCTAGTTNGCTCAAGATCAAATTGTGAAATGAAAGAACAGTGTCTTCTATCTGAATCACAAACTATCGAAACCTATCAAAAATAATTCAGGACCAGGTAGCTAACTAAGAGGGCACCTAAGCTCATTGTAAATCCTAAAGGCAAGCTTAAATTTTATGGAATTTAATCACAGACTTAAATAAGAATCAAGCCTATGATTAGGTGCTTTCATGAGTAATTTTCATGAGACGGGTCATTAAAATTAAGTATAGATTTCAGTCTCTAATGAAGAGAAAAATAAATTGTCTAATTTTATCTAAGTAATTCCAATTATATACATGGGATTCAGTGGTATTTCAGCCAAGATGAATTTGAAAGATTTCTGATTTGGGGTCCATTGTCTTTTTCAATTTAGGGACTAAAGATGAGATAAAATATCTCATAGTGGAACTCTGACAAATTCCTGAATCCCATCCCATTAGTTGGATGGGCTCACAGAAATGCAAATGATGTGTTCTATGGCAAATTCTTTTCACTTTAAACTGCAGTTCTTCTAATTTTTAATGCACAAAAAACCCCCTAACTTGTTCAGGCAGCTTCCTCATTTCAATTTTACCCTTTTTTCACCTCTTAACACTCACAATCTAAAGCTGTCTGGATCACCTGTTCTGCTGAAGTCACGTAAGATAACTTTGGAACCAGTTGCTGTGTCAGTGAATGTGGATATTCATGATGAAAGCTCAGTGTTAAAGTTGAGAGATTTTATTTACATCCTCAGAGACAACCATTAAACAGTCTGAGCAGCCCTGAAAAATAATTATTGTCAGTTTACATGGTATTGAGTTAAATTCAGTTGCTGCAATTATTAGTATTGCTGCTACTACTATGATTAGCACTGTTACTGGTACTGACAAGAATGATTATAATGAAAATTTTTAAAAATTGAACTTTTAGATATAAACTCAAATCCAAAATGGCAGTAAGGTAAATAGGACCTAGCACACGGTGCCCAGAGAAGCTGTGGCTCCCCTTGGATCCGTGGAAGTGTTCAAGACCAGGTTGGATGGGGCTTGGAGCAACCTGGGACAGCGGAAGGTGTCCCTGTCCATGGCAGGAGGTGGAATGAGATGAGCTTTAATGTCTCTTCCAACCCAAGCCATTCTGTGATTTTATAATTTAGAGAAAATAGGAATTAATGAAAAAAAACAAAACCATACAAGGATCAATCTAAAGAGACATTGCAAGGTAGGAGTAGGGTATATATTCCTTGTATCAGTGGAATAGCTAACAACTAATAATGAATATAGAGATCTAAATTTCAGTTCTGTAAACAGTCAAGCATAAACTCACATCAGTACATCTCATGTATTTTAAGGTGCTGATTTGGATCAACCATTTTTTATTAGATCTGGATAAAACCTAGTATTATATTCCTGGTATGCCTTTCTAAATGCTGCACAGAAAGGGCATTAAACATGAAAAATGTCCTTGAAGTAGAACTGTCAGTTCCACTGTATAAACTGTGCTTTTGCTGAGACCATCCAGGCTTTGGCCAGCAACAAGGATTTTTCATCATGAAGGAGCTCACATTTATTTAGCAACATGTCTGCATTTCCCCATATGGTTCCTTCCAAGGTGTTGTGTCATATGCAATGATGTCACATTCCAGAGGAAGAAGGAGAAAAGGCCTCAAGCTGTTTTCTTCCTTTTTTAAAGCTTCACCGATTATGTGGTTGCTTTAAGCAGCCTGCTCATCTCTAGCGTGCAGTTGGTTATCTGCTCTCCTTAATTTGAGCTTGCATGTTTTCACACAGCTTTAAAAGAAAATGAACAGCATTTCTTACCAGAGATCCAGCGATTACCTACCCAGTCCAATATATTTCCACTGGCTTCTGAAGTGTGAGATTTTAAAGGGTGTAGTGTAAGGGTTTTTACATCTTTATCCAAGCTGCTGTATTTACATGCCTCGTAAACCTGTGGTGCTTAAGGCTTTCGGCAGCACTGCTTTGATTTCATTTGTGGTTTTATAATTATTGTTTTATTCTCAGGCATATTATTCTTGGAACACCAGCTTTGTAATGTAATGGGAATGTCCAGGAACATCCTTTGTTCTCTCAGTAAAACTACTTACACATGAATATATGAGTTGCACACGTGGCTTACACAGGCCATTTCCTGAGATTTATTTTTTGCTTGTTTTAATGTATATTTTATTTTATTCTTGGTTATTATTCATGTACCTCTGCAGTAACAAAATATCTCTTAATTTTTTACCATGAATTAATTTAATATAATTGTGGAATGATTTGAGTTGAAAAGGACTTTAAGACCTTAAAGACACCAAAACTCATCTCATTCCAACCCCTTGCCATTGTAATTTCTTATTCAATGCTTGAAAATACCCTAAAAATTCTTTTTGGAGAGGTAAAGAGGAATCCTTTTGGTAGAAGTATTCAACCCATTTTGAAATCAAGCACAATTAAGTTTTCTTATATAAAGCACTGATTGTTCCATGTCACATGTGAAATATCCCAAGTTTATTTTTCTGGAAAAGTTATATGTTCCTTTTACACAGAGACAGTACTAGAAATAGATGTACTGCCATCTGACTGGTGGTTTCAGCAAAAGGGCTACTGATCAAACTATCCTTGTGATGTTCAGATCCTCCTCCTCTTGTGTACTTTCAGAAAAGTGGTTTTAAACCCTGTGATTTCTTTTGCCATGATTACTTCTGCATAAATGATATCTTTAAGCAATTTAACAGAGCTCTGAAATAGGATGGGTTGGATTCATGGTGCGGAGGCCAGACAGGCAGTCTGACTGTCTTTAGTTCCCTAGGAAATTAAAGGAGAAAAGAGATGGTATTTGGGTTCAATACAGATAATCCTTAAATTCTTATCAAGTAAACTGCTCTAAATGTGACATTTTTTCTTAAAAATAGAAAATTCTTCATGCTAGCTGCTTTGGAGATATTTTCACAGCAGAGACCTTTGGTATGGACAGCTGAACACTGTTCTCATCCTCCAAGGCTGAGAATCTCTTGCAGATTTTTGTGCACATGATTACCAACACAATTTTTGTAATTCACTTATTACAATGACAGGGTCTTGTTAACTGAAAGAAATGAATGTTCAGTTTAGACAGATGTTAACCTCCAGGTGTGAAAGCTTTTCTACAAGGCTAGCTGCATGGATTCACCTGGATTACACACTGCATAGACTATTTAAGCAATATTTACATCATTGCATATATTGGTCTAACAAGAAGATACAACATGACTGCACACACTCAATAGGAATGGAGCTCAAATCGTGGCTACAGTGCATAGGATCAAAGAAAAAGTATATATTTTATGTTTAGGGAGTAAGTACTGATGTACAGCTAAAAGGGCTAGATGAAGAACAATCCCAGTATATTCATAGGTTGTGCAATACATCCACATGATCCAAAAATCCACACGAGATATTTTTTGCTTGAGACAAACCACAACAGCCCTTCTTGGCACCCAGCTTGGGGCTCAGAGTATCTGATGTTGAGACAGATTTGATTCTAATGTGCAGGACCGAATTTTTCGCTTTTATTGCTGTTTAGCTCTTAATTGCCAGGCTGTAGGAGATATGAGATAGGAGGAGCTGCCACACAGCATGTCAGAGCCACAGCAGTACCAAGCATTTCTCCAGGAAGTGTCCAAGGATGGCATAGGTATAAAAGATTCATCACAGAAGTACTTTCTCCACTTGCAACTCCCCTATTCTTAGCATCCAACCTCCCAACATTTATGACCACATTAAATTCCATTCCTGCTCTTTGTCAACTTATTCTTAGCTAGACCATACCTGGTGCACTGCCTCCAGCTCTGGGATCCCCAGCACAGGAAGGACATAGAGATGTTGGAGTGAGTCCAGAGGAGGCCACTGAGATGAACAGGGGGACGAAGCAGCTCTGCTGTAGGGATAGGCTGGGACAATTGGGATTGTTCAGCCTGGAAAAGAGAAGGCTTGGGGTGACCTAATTGCAGCCTTCCAGTACCTGAAGGGAGCCTACAAGAAAGATGGGGAAGGACATTTTACAAGAGTCTGGGGTGATAGGATGAGAGGAAATGGCTTCTACTGATAGAGAGTAGGTTTAGATGGGATATTAGGAAGAACTTCCTCCCTGTGAGGGTGGTGAAGCCCTGGCACAGGGTGACCAGAGAAGCTGTGGCTGCCCCTGGATCCCTGGAAGTGTCCAAGGTCAGGCTGGACAGGGCTTGGAGCAACCTGGAATTGTGGAAGGTGTTCCCTGCCCATGGCAGGGGGTTGGAATGAGAGGAGCTTTAAGCTCCTTTCTAACTCAGCCGTTCTATGATTTTGTCATCGGCATGACTGCATTAATGGCATCCATTACATGACAAGGATGAGATGTACCTGGCCAAAAGTAAACATTTCAGTAGGTCACACATTTGTATCTTAAAACTGTGTGTTTCTCTGTTTTCTTTTAAGAGACCATAGTAACTAAATTAGGTGTGACCATGTATATTGTAGATATCTTAGGATCAATAAAATAAGCTTCACCCTCAAGGTCTCTTCAGTTTTGTCAAAATTATGTCACAGGCAGCCTCATTTTCCAAAAATGTCTGGAGGTTTTGAAAGCCTTCTCTGCTGAAAGCCAATCTCAGACCATGGACTACTGGATCAGGTCACTTACCCTGTTGCTCTTCCTAGAAAAATCAAATGTACCTCAGTAATTTCTGGCTGGATATAAATTTAATTTATTTTCAAAAATATGAACTACTGAAGACTGCAACCTTTTCAGGTTTTACTAAAAGATTTTTCTTAACACCTAGCCACAACTGAGCTTTACTACCTAATCTTATGTTCTTAATATAAAGCAGAAAATGGAAGGTTTTTTCACTCAAAAGCAGTAATTTTTTTGGTAGCAATTGTCAGAGGAAAAGAAAAATCAGCATAACTTCACAACAGACCTATATTTACCATATTTTTCTGGGGAAAAAAACAGTCTTCATTTTAATCTTCTAATTAATATAGCCAAAAATACAATATAAATCTCAAAATTCATAATCAAACTGGTTCTAGAGACATATATGGAAGATCTAGTTTCTTTAGTAGGTTAATGAACTCATTTTCAAAATCTCTAACATATGTTCACTTCTAGCATTTATTGACTGTTTCTATGCTCTCTTTATATTCAGTTGTTACTCATGAATCAGCACTGTGGTAAAGGTAAGTCATGGAATCACAAAACGGTTTGGGCTGGAAGGGACCTAAAAGATCACCCAGTTTCAACACCCTGCCAGGGGCAGGGACACCTTCCACTATCCCAGGAAGCTCCAAGATCTGCCCAACCTGGCCTTGGACACTTCCAGGAATCCAGGGGCAAATGCCACCTTTGTGCATTTGTCACTCTCTCCTACCTTGGAATAAGCACGGAATGCACAAACAATCAGCTCCTTCTTTCATCTGTCTGATAGAGAAGACACCCAGATCCTCCGAGCTGCAAGTCCTCCTCTCCCCACGCAGCAATGTCCCCAGGCAGCCACCGTGCCCGTGCTAGACACACCTCCCACTGCAAATGCATGATTTTCTCATCTGGGTCATATGAATAATAATAGAGACAGGTCCTTTTTTCGATCTTTTTTTTGTTGCTTTCAATCTGACGTTATTTCAGCATTAAAAGGCTGAATTCACTGGAATCCACCGAAATGTGTAACCCCTTGCAAACCAAACCATATCCCAGGGCTCTGCTGCAGCAGGTTTAAGAGCTGCCCTTTGGCTTGGAGATTCTTGATTCTGCTTGATTCAGACTCAAGTGGCACTTCCTATAAATCCCATGAATAGAAGAAGATAGAAGAAAATTCCCTTCCCATTGCAATCTCTCTTTTTGTAAAATTTTCTTCCACAAATGACATATATACTTATATTTTTATTTCCATGAGAAGTAAGGAGTATCTTCAGCTTCTTTTTAGCTCATCCTGAAATATTCATGACAAAGGAAGAAAACCTGTTAAAACAGAAAAGAGCAGGCTCTAAAGAACAAGAAAATTGCCAACACTTTGGCCTTCACAATCTCAGACAAAAAGCTGATGCTTCAGACTTTCATGGAAATTAAGATATTAATGAGGAAACAGGGTAGGGAGTGAGAAAGGGAAACAAAGAATGTGGTTTCTGGGCCTTTATTTTGTAAATATTTGGACTTGAGCATGTTTGTTAATTGAGGCAATTGATTTTTGCCTGAAAATGGTCGCAATGCCTAATTCATTAAAGCCTAAAATAACATCCTTTGGGCTAAAAGAGGTCATTTCATTTGTAACCTTTTAGTGACGTATTAACAATTTGGAAGCATTTCGGTGCATATCTTAAAAAGTGCCACATTAACTGGAATGGGCCTGGAGAAAGGAAAAAAAAGAAAGAAGTTAGAAACACACACGCATGCAGGAGCACACACACACACACACACACAGAGAACACATGGCCTCCAGCCCCTGTCCTTCTTCTTCTGCAGCATTTTAAGGTCTGTGTTTAATATTGCCAAGCCTACTTGAGTGATAAATGCAACTGTATAAAAATTACTTATTACAAGCTGTCATGTTGCCTCACTCACATCACAGGGCTAGAGGCACTGTACATAAAGCTCGAATCTCCACCTTGACAGCATCGGCAGCGCTTTAAAATAAAATGCTTTCAGTCATGAATACAAAACATAATTTACCTTTTCATAATACTGCAGTTTGGAAACACTTTGGAAAGCTCATGTTACAATCAAACCTTTACCTGAGCTGTGCCAGCACCCAGTTAATTCCAAGTTGTCAATTTACTTCAGCACTGCTTTCCATCACTTAGCCTTTGAAGAAACATTAAGCTGTTCAAATTGCCATTGCCTTAATTTTTTTTTTTTAAAGTTATATTTATCCTCAGTTCTTTGGCGGTGAGTAGCTGACACAATAGGATTATTCCAAGCATTAAATTACAATTTGGGAGAGTGACTGCTTGCTATGTTTCTTTTTCAGAGACCCCCTCACTTGCTGTATGTTCGCAGAGTCAAAAAATATTCCTGACTCTCATCCCCTGTTTTCCCCCGCTTTTTCATAGAGTCAGGTTACACAATTCCCCTTGAATTGCTCCTCCCTTCCAATGTCTGGCTGAGATCAGAGGTTTAATTCCTTGCTGTGGTAGCCCAGCCACCCCTTTTCTCCTGCATTAATACTGTACTGATGCTTAAACATAAAAGCTCACTGTAAGCTGTGAATGTCAGCGAGATGGAAATTGGAAGTGAAGGTTCCAGGGAGACTGGCTGGGTAAGAAGTGATGCGTTGTGACTGTTTTTATAGTTGGTCATGATGCATACAGTATGTGAAGTTCCCATCTGTACTGGTGTCTGCCCACCAGCCACCCTGCCACATTCGCAAAAGTGGCTCCAGCACCGAGCGCAATCGGAACAGAGCTGCAGATGCCTCCCTTTAGCCCAAATTTCTTTTGACAATGTTCACATCCAGTTAGGGCCCAAAGTGCTTGTACTTGTCAGGAGGGATAAGGAGTGAGGAAAGTAGTCCCTTTTCAAAAGCGAAACAGAATTGCCAAAGGAAATATTTTCTCTTCTTCCCCCTTCTTCTCCCTTTTCAGCTGCCCCCGCCTTTGCAACTCCCTGTCCTCCCCCTCCCTCCTCCAGAGATGCAATGTCCAAAAAAAGGAAAGAAAAAAAAGAGGAAAAAAAAAATTTAGATTGGCATCTCTTATACAGCTCTACAGCAATTGTGGTGCGTTTTTTTTTTTTTAACCAAAAATTCTTGGAGGAAAGAAATGCAACTGGGAGAGAGGCAGGGAGGGAAGACTTTGGATTTGACAGGGCTGATTACAGCAGCCCACAGGAGATATATCATGCCCACGAGCTCTGGGATTCAGCTACAGGGGGATTTGCTGTCCCTAGTGGGTTGCTTAGCTGGGTGACAGGAATGGGTACATATCCTATGCTATTTGAAGATATTTTGATTCCACCCATACGGATATCATTTGCTAGGAACAAAATCTCTTTCCCTTCATATTCTTATCTTTCTCTTTTTTTTTTCTTTTCATTTTCTTGATTTTAATTTATTAATGGATCATTTAGCAAATAAAGGCAACGATATTTTTGTTTGTGACATAGAGTCAGAGCTCAAAGATTTTCTGGTTCTGATAGCTGATGACAAGTCCATGATCTTCAGCTTGCTCTGGCCACAAGTCTGTGCCTCAGTTTCCACAACTGTAGAACAGTGGAATAATGCACAACTGTGTCTGTAAAGGGCTCTGAAGAGGGGTTCCTCATCCTTTATTGGGGCATTTTCTGCTGACTGATGCCTTAGAGATCAGAGCAAGTTTCGGTAGATAAAGTTGTATTAGTGCAAAAGCTCACTGAAGAACAGAATGGTTTGGGTTGGAAAGGACCTTAAAAATCTTGTTCCAAACCCTTCCATGGGCAGGGACAGCTTCCACTAGCCCATGTTGCTCCAAGCCCCATCCTACCTGGCCTTGAGCACATCCAGGGATGAGGATGGCACAAATGAGCAGCCTGTGCCAGGGCTTCATCATTTTCTGAGTAAAGTATTTCTAATATCTAATCTAAGCCTGTTCTTTTCCAGTTTAAAGCCATTCCCTCTTGTTCTGTCACTCCAGTGAGTCCAGTCTGTCCAAAGTCTCCCTCCAGCCCTCTAGAAGCTCCTTTAGGTACTGGAAAGTTGTAAGACATTAATTAATTGTTTCTAATCAAGCAAATGTTGACAGCAGTAACATTTCTGCTGTATTCATCCTGCAAAGTTCCCTCATCCCAACCCAGTGCTTGCATCTGGGCAAACCTCATGCAAAAGAAGCTTCACCCACTAAACTCAGAGGACTTGTAGAGATCCTTTCTAAACTGCTCCTACTTCAGCAGAAAAAAAGATGTTAAGTGGAAATTTCCTTTTTACATTAAATTAAATATTACTTAACAAAGGCTCTTTATTTAGTACCAAAATAAATGACCTTACTATTTAAAAAAAAAATCTTCTTTTAATTTGAACTATAAATGTATCTGACATACTGTCCAGCTATCTCCCCTTATCTCTTAAAATAAATAAGAATTCAACAGCAATATTACATTTACAATATATATTATATATACTGTCTATAGAATAGAAAGTCAACAGAAATTAACTATTAAGTAGAACCCTATAAAATTATCCTTATATGTTTAAGCACAGTAATAAATCTGGATTTTTTCCATAGTTGGGTTTTAAGTAGAGCTAGAAATTTGGGGCAATTTAGGCATCCAAGCACCTTAAATATTTTCCCACTACATAAATAATGCTTTCAGGTCTGGTAGGTATATTCAGCAAACTGGCTGAATTGAGATTAAAAGAGCAACAGAGCCAAGACCAGTCTGGTTTCAATATTGAATTACAGCATCACATCAGAAAAAAACCCAAATTTTATAGGAAACTTGGGCTGAATTCAGATTTGTTGACTGAAGTCATGATGATTTCCATGTCATTTTGCTCATTGTCCAGGGTAGGTGCAGTGTAGCCTCTGGAATCTCTGCATGTGGGACAGCAAGAGCACATTTATGGGCACTGCATGTTCTGAAAAAACTTTTGAGCAAAGTAGGCTCAGCTCATTCCTGAGGACACAGTTGGGTTTTCCTGGTTCTTTGGGAAGAATTGCAGTTGCACAAGGCAGCTGAGGGATTATATCCAGTCTGTTTTCATAGTGTAGGAACATGACTGCAAACCTGGAAAATAACCAGAGTGAAGAAGGGGAGGAGTTTCCCCCCAAACAGCCAAGCAACCCAAAGCAATCTTAAGATCTGGAAGATAGCTATGAAAAAAACTGGCTTCCCAGATAGTCCTGAAGCCCAGAATTTTGCTCCTGTAATAGCTGAATGTTCTTTTCCTGCATGTTCTCCCCGCCTCATATTGAATCTGACCCATGTAGCTGTTTCACAGTCCTAGAGAGAAGACAGAAAAGTTCAGGAAGGGCAGAAAAGTTCAAGGAGGACAGAAAACAGAAGTCCCTGAATCCATATTTAATCTCAACATGAGCAGGTGTGTTCAGCATATATTTTCATTCCACTTTAAAGAGTAAACTTCTGGTGGGAGGCATACTGCTCCCAGCCCATGGGACTCAAAGGAAAATGAGACTGCAGAAATGACAATGTGTGAACTGGCATCACACAAACCAGCAAACAAACCAAAATTAAAGGAGGGGAAAAAAGTTTAATGGGGTTAGAATAACTGAGATTTTATCTTCAATCTTAATGATAAACTAACAAGAGTTGAGTCATCTGATTGCAAAGTTTAATGTACTCAAATGTTATTCAATATTTATTTTGAGATAGTACAAAACCAGCCCAGGCAAATCCACACCACCCTCACAAAACTATCACCATAGGGTGCTTCCTTCATTGGGAGAGTGCTCATTATGATGCTGGAATTCTGTTATGTGGAGGAGCTGGTGCAGTCAGCTCAGTCACTGGCATTTGCAAGAGCTTTAATTAGCAGTTTTCCCCCTTCCTCTGTGGTTCCCTGAAGGAAAGGATTGATGGTGAGTGGAACTGGATATGATCACATGGAAGTTTTCTGAGGTCTTATCTACAGCCTTAGTTTCCAAAATCATGAACACTCAAGACCAGCCCACTGCTCCTTAGACATAAATAAAGTTATGAAAAGGGAGATAATCTTGCGTTGAGGTGTTGAACTACAACTCCAATGGCTCCTTCTTAAACTCTCTCTGCAGTCTTAAGGAAGTAATTTTGGTCCAGCTGTCTTCAAGTTTGATATGTGTTCTAAAATTATTCACCGAGCTCCCTTGTATGGGCAGTGGAGAAGGCAGGAACTGTGGGATGGTTCCTCACTCTTCCCGTGCTTGCAGGTGAAACAGGGCCAGCATGTTTTCCCTGGCTCTGATGCCAATTGCCATGATCCAGCCATGCATAACTAAATCTTTTTACTGTCTAAAAGGGAAAGGATGCGCCCAAACTGCCTCCTAGAGTGTTATACACCAGTTTCTGGATAACAGCAAGGATTTTTTGGGACAGTGCTGGATGCCTAGGGTTAAATACAAGTCACTGGCCATTGTAATAGCAAAAAAAAAAATAAGCTCTTATTATAAATGACTGGACATCAAAACAGTAATTGCAAAGGCTTCCAGACCCTTGAGCAGAAATGAGCAGTGAAATTTCACATAAGAATTAGGCAAAAGCTCTTGTTACAGCACACAGCCAAGTGTTGCTTTGATTTTTTAAGTTTTAATGGGAATTTTTAGGAGGAAATCAGAAGCTGATAACTACCAGGGAATTTTAGGAGAAAGAAAAATGAAAGCTGTGTTTGCACAGGTTTGTGCAGTTGGAAATAGCTGAGCTTCATATGCCTCTGGCTCTTATGTTGGATTTCAGCTACTGCAGTTCAGTACTTTGTCTTTTGGCTTAAGTGGAGATGTAGGAACTTCCACTGTCTGTGCAAAAGGAAAATGCAGACCCTTCTGGTGACGCAATCACCTTCTTTACTGCATTTTAATTTCTTCCAATGACATCCCCATTGCTTTGGTGTATTTGTTTGAGGAAGAATCCTCTGTTCTTGGTAGGCAGAGCTCGGATTGTGTGTGACACATGAGCAGAAGAGGGCAGAAAAAACATGAAATGTGTGAAATTGCCTCCCAGTCCTGACCTGGAGGGGCTGTCCTCCAGCTTTCACACACAAATATTCATCCATCTTCCCTGTGCACTCCATGAACACTGTCACAGCAGTGCCAGTCTGCACCAACTGAGTGATGTGCCATTTATCTTCTCAGAATTGAGTCTACCATGTCATTTGTGTAGCCTAGGACAGCAAATATATACCTGGTGAAAGCTGTTCAGCTTCTTACCCATCCCTGGAAGTATTCTCAAGGCCAGGTTGGACAGGGCTTGGTGCAATCCAGTCTCTGGAAAGTGTCCCTGACCATGGTAAGAGGTTGGAATGAGATGATCTTTAAGGTCCCTTCCAACCAAACCATTCTATGATTCCATATTCTGAGACAGGTTTAAGCCAGAAACCTAAAGCAAAACACTTGCTATTTCTTGATAAATTCCCTTGAAGTCAAACCAGATCATTACAACTCTTTGGGACTTTCTCTGCTTTCAGAATTATGTACTATTGTTATTCTCTAGGAATTTAGGTGTATTTGAGACCTCTGATATGAATTTATCAATCAGGTTTGTCATACTGTGTTGTTTTTCAGATCAGGGATACAAGTGGGAGCATTTCCATTGACTGCGTGAAAAGAAGCATTGAACCTCCTTATGACACAATCCTTTCTTCATCTTTCTAAACGTTTTTGACAAAAAAAAAACCTTCCTGAGTGACATCTCTTGCGTATCCCTGCCTTTGAATCAGGTTACTTTGACTGGTTGTACTGGCTGGCAGTGAGTATCAGTCATTTCAGATAAAGCCCTGGCTGCTTCTTCTCTGGCGGCGAAGGCTCAGAATATAAAATTGAAGTCTTTGAACTCAGTCTGACTATACTCTTTCCCTTTTCTCTTCTCTTAAAAGAGAATGAGAACAGGTTTTTTTGTGCACAATATAAAGATTGTAAAGATACCTTTATAATATTTCTTCAGCACCACACAACACTGCTGCTCATTGGAGAATAAGGTAGCTTTGTTAAGTGGGCTAAGTGGTTGGAAAAATAATCTCAATATAATAAAGCAAATAGTGATTTTTTTTTTTGTTTTGTTCTTCGCACTTTACATCTGTTTCAAGACATCAAAATAGTGAAGGAGAAAATGGTGGTGAGACCCTAGCAGAGGTTGTCGAGAGAAGCTGTTGCCTCCTCATCCCTGGAAGTGTCCAAGGCCAGGTTTTACAAGGCTTGGAGCAACCTGACACAGAGGAAAGTGTCCCAGCCCATGGAAGTGGGGTGTTGGAATGAAGAACTTTTAGGTCCCTCCCAACCCAAACCCACTCTGTGATTCTAAGATAATCTACAGCAGTTTTTGTTTGTTTTGTTTTCAAAACATTTCACAGACACTGAAACTATAATCTAAACTATTTAAAACACATGGTTGTGAAAGATACTCTTGTCTTGACAGCGGATGAGGTGTATTTCTGCATTTTGGAGCAGCAAACCAAGGAAAGACTTTACACATATTTCTGCTAATTTCCTGCTTATAGAGTTGATTTTAGGGAATCTGAAAGAATTATTCTGCCTTTGAGAAACATTTGTCGGAGCAATGGATAAGTTTCAGTCACTGGTAGAATCTCCCTCTTTGGCCTATTTGTTAGTATAACAGCATGATTGAAGGCAGGGATGACACACTCAATGCACTTTGTTTCTTAAAGCTCATGGACCTCATATAAATTTCCTAGTTAGAAATGCAGGTTCATTTACTGAACCCCAGCTGGTCACCTCTGACCACTGAGGGTGAAGATCTCTGGGACAGCACAGCAATTGGGTGCATACAGAGAGCACAAAATGCTCTTGCAGCCTCCAGTGAGCTCTGGCTTTGGACTGAATCTGGTTTTTAACTTTATTTTTAATAGCTCTCCATGAATTTCTCTTCCAGGAACTTCTTCAGTCAGTGCCCGTGGGCTTTTAGGATCCAAAGCTCTCTGCAGAAAAACTAAAGTATTCACTACCCAATTATATTTTGTCTGAAGAATCAGCTCTGGTAGAAAAGCTCCGCTGGTAAATTATGTGCTGGGTGGCTGGGAGTGCTTCTTTGTATGCACAGAGAAATACAATTCTCCACCAACTCTCTTGATATTTAGAAGATTATCACTTCCTCCACATGGACAGATCAATGACATCCGTGTCCCTTCCTCTGTCCCTCCTTGTTTCAGTGCACAGAAAAAATGAGGTGGGAAGATTTATTCAGACTCTGGATGCCTACCTGGATAATATGGCTTGAATTTCTAATTTATTTATTTTCCTTTCAGGAAACATGAATTCACATTTAGGTGTTCTCCTTCATAAAAAAAGAAAAATACTTGTCAGGTGTCTGTCTCCAAAATTGTTTCATGCAAAGATCTTTCTTTTGTCTATAAATGGCTTGAATGGGCTACATCCCCAAGATCCTAAAATGGATTTGGGGCCGACATTCTCAGCACCCGTGCATCTTTAAATCAGTCTCTCCAGAAGCCACATTGCAGATTGAGGTGCCTATATTTCCTGTGCAGCAACGCTTAATTCCACTTCACTTCAGAAAACTCGGGAATAGTTAAGGGCCTTAGGCAGGTACCCACTTAGTGGGTACATTTGAGCCAGCTGAGGGAAGTGGCTGACATGAAACACCCTCTGTGCCTTGGTTTTGGGGAAAAGAAACTTTCTTTTGGGCATAGGTCAAATGTTTGGGCTCAGATAGCTCGGATAGTGAGAGCAGTGTTTCCACACCTGCCAGGAGTGGTGCTGCCAACCCTCATCTTTTACATAATGGTCCCGTGGTTAAAATGTTGTCCTGGGAATCTCAGAATTGGAGTAGCAGGGCAGTTTCAGCCTGAGAAAAGTTCAAATCTGCTCTTCCCATACCCGTGCAGAAGGTTTTAACCAGATATATCTAAGCCATGTAGGGTGGAGAGAAGGAACCTCTTGCCTTTCTGTCCAACGCAGGCCATGGGTAACCACGCGCAGAGCCACAAGTAAAGCAGACATGAAGAGACACATATCGTGGTTTATTGGGTGGGAGTCTTTGCCAGGAAAGGGGAATGATGGATTCTGGGCTCTGGTTTTACTCACTGCTTGATGTAGTTAGTATTCAGCAGAAGTTTGCTGAATGGCTAAAATAATCCAAGGTTTCCATTAGCGCTGGAAATTTCATTGAGGAATGGGTATACCTGGAATAAGGTATTCTGGTTGTTTAGAATAAGGGGAAAATCTGGGAGTTGATAATTTGCCACCTAATCATCACCTGCAGCAAAGTGGTTCAAAACTGGTTCAAA
>VWYI01042057.1:0-39303 GCA_013399455.1 Anthoscopus minutus
CATCTCCAGATTCTCAGCAAGTTCTTATTGATAGATTATCATTGTAAATACTTGTTCTTCCCCTTTGAGCATACAGGTGTGTAACAGATACAAAAGAACATCTCCAGATTCTCAGCAAGTTCTTATTGATAGATTATCATTGTAAATACTTGTTCTTCCCCTTTGAGCATACAGGTGTGTAACAGATACAAAAGAACAGACTTAATTTAAAGTCAATCTGTACACATGCAAAGTATTCCTTCCCAAAGGTAAAGATGCCCAGAAGACTGAAGTTGTGAGAATATTTTATTATGTATCTCTCTATTTCTGTTTCACTATTCCACTCATAATAGATATTCATGAATAATCACTGAAATTTTATTTCAAGGACTGACAAATATATTTATGTGTTTCATATTATTTGATTTTATTATTTTTTTCAGCATAAAGGTAGCTGTCTTCTCCTCTGGAAAAACGTGATAGTCATTCCCTGATTGGTAGAAAGATGAGATATGAGATATACAGTGAACTGCTCTTTCACAGTATGAGAATTAGTATTATTTTCTTATGCTGGCCAGACAGTGTTTTTCATGTGAACACCTTTTATACTGACCTATTATGCATCTAGACAGGACTTTTATAGCTGCATTAAGAAAACTTGCATTTAAATGCACAATCTTCAGTATGAAATGAATTTTTTTATATAGTCTTTATTCATACTAGCCTTTTTACGTAATTTGATATAATTTGAAATTACTAATGATGGGTGATAATTGTAGGGGTAAAATGCACTCTTAAAGAAAAGAACTTTGATAGGTGAAGGGTAGAATCCTGTATCCAGCTGTGTTGTCCAAATTGATATTAGTTTAATAACGTGTAAACTGTGCTAGAAAAATGTAATTGTCCTGCATTACAAGGGTACTCCTTTAACTGCACAGTTTATTCAAACGTATAATCTAAATAATTGAGTACCTATGCATACAATAGAACATTGCTTCATATGCAAACACTATTAAACAGACAGTTATATCCAAACAGATGGATAAAAAAGATGCCTGAATATAATTGGTTTGCTTTTGATTATTCCACAGATACAAATTTACTTAAACAATAAGTCTAGACAAGGTAGGGTTTGTTGTCAGACAAAATTCAGTATAGGAAAGTGAAACTGAGGGATTTATGAGGCACTAAGGGGGACTGTTTTTTAATCTACTTCTCACCTTGCTGTTTAATAAGGGTAATATGAGAAAAGAAGAGAAGCAGACTTATATCTGACCCACTATTTATTTATTGGTTTGAAGGAGATACAAAAAAATGTTATCAGTCTTTATCATAAAGTTATGCCATATAAGTGTGCATGTGGATACAAACATCTACAAGAGTGCATTGTGAATATTTAACAAAAGAGATTGAGATTGGAAAATAGTAACAGGGCTACCATAGTTTCAAAAGCTCTTGGTACCTTGAAAAGCACTTGAAAGTCTCAAAGTCTGCAATTGGTATTAGGTGCAATTGTGGCATTTCTCTGGAAACTGCACACTTGCAGAAAAGCCTTATTGAAGTCAGCAGTGCCGTGTGTGAGCACATGAGAAAGTCTGTGCCACAAGTAGTATTCAAATGGTATCAGAATCTGCAGTTATAAATGGACCTCTTGACATCCATCTCTGAAGACTGTGACTGTATAATTTCATGGGCCACACTAAATTCTGGTCAGGTCTGCTTTACTGTTTCTTAGACAAAGGCTTAGGAGAAACCTTAGGAGCAGTCAAATAAGAGCTACATTAAGAGATCGTAGTGAAATTTCTGCCCTGCAATATTTTATTGTTTTGGAGTTATGCTGTATATGATCATGCCTGTGGAATTACATACATACATACATACATACATATGTGTATCCATATGTATAATATATAGATGTGTATATTATGAAAAGATATCGTACATAAACTCAACACAGTTATCTAATAGAAGAGGGAAAATAAAGAGCTTTTGCTCAAGACTAATCTTCTGAGATGCTTTACTGGTGTCAGGAGAGGTTGACTATTAATCCCCCAATGACTGGCCATTGTATCTAGAAGTCATCCTGAGACTGAATTTAGACTGCCTTCACTGGTGCCTAATTTACCCATTACTAATGTAATGTTTTAGTTCAACTGAGAATGAGCAATTCAGACTACTTCACATGTAGGGCTATTATATTCTTGTTCCTTAAAGTGAAAGAAGGGAAGTAATGCCAATGCCTAATTTAGGCACCTATGCTATGTGATTTGAATACAGCCTTTAATCACTTACCAATAATTTGCATGTATTGCCATTGTGGTCAAACGTTCAGATGATATTCTGTTAATAATTCCTTTTGTATCTCATTTTGGTTATAATAAAATTAAGTCAAAAATAGCCTGTCTCAGTAAATCTTTTACAATTTGTCATTCCTTTTTCCTCCCCACTTTTATCTCTTCTCTTTTTAATTCAGAAAAGCTCTAGGTTTGGGTTTTTTAAAAAAAAAACTGTTTCAGCAAATGGAAATAAAGCATTTCCACAGAATGCTGCCAACTTTGTAATAAGATTTAGTAGCTTTCCTGAGAGCTACTTGCAGTTCTAATAATAATTTTCTTTAAGTGTTCTGCTTTAGAAAATGTCTTCTTTGTTACTGAAGTTGCCATATGTACATATGGACTTTTTTTTTCTGAAAATATTCCTGGGATTTTATTACCATTAATCATTTCTGAGGGTGTATATAATTTATCTCACAAACCATCAGAATTCCCACAGGGTAAATTACTCTAGAGGTCTCTGTGCCCTCATACTGTATCAAATTGACCTGCTTCTTGTTTGCCATTTTTGTGTACTACATTGCTTATTTAACAAGAAACAGAATGATTGTGATTCTGAGAAGGTCCTTTGATAGTAGTTTTGACACTCTGCCTGAATAATGACCCTCATTATGGAGCCCATGACAGGCTCTGAAAGTACTGATTTATGAATACATCACAGGTTCAGCATTAGAGCTCCCCCTACTCACTCCTGATATGGGAGTAGATAGAGATACAGTCTTCAAAAAGAGTGAATATGAGATAATTGCATTATTATGACCATTCAAGTAATCACTTTTTCTGGTTTAACAAAGCATTGTCAATTTTGATTGTCTTACAAGTTACTAGAAGCCTTTAACAAAATGTTTGTTAGTAAAATCTATTTCTTGTAGAGTTGCCAGCCATATCTTAAAGGATAGTAAGTCAGAAGTTACACATAGTCCTCTTTTGCTAAGAAATGCTTTGCTATAGCGAACACTCATTAACAGTTGATATGATAATAGACTGTTAGAAGTAAGCTTAGCTAAGAGCTAGAAGTCTGTGTCCTAGCTAAAACAAATTATAAGACACTTTGTAAACACATTTTTGTGAGGATTCTTGTTGATTTATTGTTTCCTCCATAGCAGTTATTTAAATAAATGTAGCTAATTTAGATCGTTTGCTGCACTGTGTAATTTTGTTCTTTGTGTGATGGGGTTATATGTAAAAGCCTGAAGGAATCACATCCCCATTAATCTTTTTACAAGTGCAATAAATAAATAAAGAGACATGGTTTAATTTTACTAGTTAGGAGATTTTAAAAGGCAATAGCAGCAATCTGATTTCTTCCTGTTCTTGCTGGTCTCTATGTCCTTCTCTTGAAGACACAGTAAATATTCTTACTTAATGAGGTAATAGTTCTTGGTAGGAAAATATGTACATGGACTATTAAACACATCCATGAAGATGTGTATTTGAAGACACAGCTAGAAGTGGGGTTTTTCTCCACTGAATGCTCATTATGGAATGTGTTTGCTCCCATCTACCCTGGCACATGCTAGAGTTTCCTGCTCAGAGATGTGAAAACTGATGTCATGCTGAGAGTTCCTATGCTTGCACAGGACATCAGCGCACCAGCGGAAAGAGCTTCCGCAAGGCCAAGTAAGTCTTTGCCACCTCAGGTACAGAGTTGGTATCAACAATCCAGGCAGAATCAGAGAGATTCCCTGGGAAGACGGGGTGGGAACAGCGCGGCATGGACGAGGCATGTGGCAGGTGGCAGACTGGCTGGCAGAGGGAGGAGACCACTCCTCTGTAACCTCAAACCCTGACTGCGGTAGCACCTGTTAATTTGCATATAGGGACGTTAAACCGAAGCTGGAGGAGAGGAGGTGACTAATGTGAGTGTGCTGAATTGAAAATGCAGGCCAGACTAAGATAGCTGCATTAACACTCTGAATTAACCCTTAAAATGTAAAGATTCAGTGGTGGTTAATGATTTTTGGATGCACACAAACACACATGCAGGTACAGGGACTGACAGGCTTCTATGCCTGAACCGGAAATAGATGAGGCTGCCTTCAGCTTTGTGTTTTCTAAAAGTGCCAAAAATTTCTTGGATCTGACAGTCAATCCATTGGAATAAACAACAATGTAGAAGCAGCACAATATGTCATGGAACTGGGTCATCTGTGTTAACAGCAGTGTCATTGCCATCTGTATGTAGGATACCTGGTAAGTCCCCAGTAACCTCTTACTGGGTTTTATTCTTTGTTCACACTGTCATTTCTATTCATGAGAAATTCTGGAAAAGGACATTTTCTTGAAAGGTATTTTTACTTATATGTATTAATTTTAACAATTGCTTGTTAAAGAATGATGCTTATAATTTTGGATGTTCCATCATTATTTGGAAACCTGTAATCAATAAGATCTAAGGGTTTTGTTGTTGACTGTCCATTTCACTTCAGGAAAATTCACAATTAATTTTTGTAAACTTAGTTTGTTTTAAGATAGTGACTTAATATACTGCAACCTGGTTAGCCTTGTTCAGAAATTCTACTGATTTAATATATCAAAATTTGTGGGTGCTTCAAAAGTAGGTCTGGTAAAATATATTTTTAGAAAATTTTGAACATCCTTTTCAAAGGTGGCAAAGATAATTCTTGACTTTGTTGCTTCCCTACTTGGTACAGCTCGTACAAGAGTATTGTAGTTCTATAAAAGTATTTCAGAGCATAACAAAACCTTCTAGACTTTAATAACTATACATGACTGATCTGTCCTCTCTGGCAAGGTTAACTGTTTCTCCCAAGGAGTTAAGTGGCATATAAACTATTGTTCACACCATTTGTGCTAACAGCCTAGCATGACCTCAAATACTGTAGTGGTCATACAAGGTATCCTGTACAATACATTTATCAACAAAGGTAAAAGGACCACAGGGGCAGTGCTGACTTTAAGTGTATTAGGGATCTATAAGGATAAATGCCTAACCTCACTTCACAGCAAAAAGTAATTACTGAACTATTGTTTCTACAGTGTTAATATTTTTTCATGGTTCTTAAGAAATATAAGCTATTTAGTTCTTAGGTTGACATCTGTACTGCATTATATTTTACACAATGCATCGAGACTAAAGGGTAGAGCAATCATATAACTGAGATCATTGTACTTTTACAAGAAATCATCAACAGAAATAAAGCCTGGAAGAGAGAACAGATTGAATTCAGTAGTTATTTTTTAATAGATTTAAATGATCTAACTAACAATAGCCTCAACAGCAGAATTTTAGGTTTTTATTTTAAAATTGCATGTCCCATTTACAGTGTGTATAATCTTGCATACTTATTCACACTTAATTTTTTCCATCAATTAGTTCTTGGATGCAATAGACTCCCAGTTCTTGGACTCCTCTCACTCCATAAGTGAATGTCCTACCTGAAAATAAGGTAAAATCCATTCAAGTGGATTGTACTTTTTAAGATAATTGAATTCAGAACAGGAAGAAACAAATTTATCAAAACTCTCCATTTGGAAATAACATTCTGGAAAACCATTCTGGAAGCTTGCCTAGGGAAAGCCCTATACAGGCATTTACGATTTGCAGGATGTTTGAAAGCAGCAATTATTCTTATGGTCCTTAATAATGACTAATTATCAAACAATCACTGTCACCTGGCAGAGATATTTACAAAGGTCATAGTCTCATGTTCCTTACTTCAGGAAAACAAAGCAGATTTAAAAGGTCCACAAAGCAGATTTAAAAAATGATAATAAAAATTTTAAAAGAAAGCTAGCTAATAGGAGCTGGAGTCAAACTATTCTCTTTTATATTTGTGGGAAATCAAAGCAAATATTAATATATGAACCTGTTGGACCGAGTCCTAAGGATGGCCACAAAGATGCTCAAAGGGCTGGATCACACCTCCTATAAAGACAGGCTGAGAGAATTGGGTTTGTTCAGCCTGGAGAAGAGAAGGCTCCATGGAGACCTTAGAGCAGCCTTCTAGTACCTAAAGGAGTTTCCAAGAGAGATGGAGAGGGACTTTTTACAAGGGCATGTGTAACATTCCAGAGCTGCAGGATCATGTCCAGGGAGGTCACAGCTGCTGGTAACCAGCATAAGGGATTCAGTGAAATGGGTCTGTGCTTGGTTAAACTCAGGAATCCATTTATTGCAGCAACACAGGAACCAACTCAGCTTAATCCAGAGACAGAGAACCCCAAACAGGGGCAGGGTGGTGGGTTTTATAAAGGAAAGGTGGAGCTTTATTTTCTTGGGTTTAGAGGACATATCCCCCAAGGCAGAGGGGTGGAGTCCACTCTTCCCAGGACTTAAAGCCACACCTCTCACTTTCTAAAAATCAAACCCTGCCTCTTTGGGTGGGGGCAATCCACAGTCATGTAATGACAGGACAAGGGGGAATGCTTTAAAGCCCGGATTAGATATTAGAAGTTCCTTACTGTGAGGGTGGTGAGGCACAGGAACTGGTTTCCCAGGGAGGCTGTGGCTGCCCCATCCCTGGCAGTGTTCAAGGCCTGGTTGGATGGGGCTCTGAGCAACCTGGACTAGTGGAAGGTGTCCCTTCCTTTGGCAGGGGAGTTGGAACTAGGTGATCTTTAAGATCCTTTCCAACCCAATGAATAATATTTCCAATCCATGAATAATATTAGTTCTATTAATAATGACTAAGAAAAATAGTCAAGGTTTTTGGTGGTCCATTTTCCAGGAGGGGTTAATACTACATGTTTCAGAGGGAGGTTCAAGAAGCTCCTAATAGACAGTGTTAAGATGAATGAACATGAACCCCCAAAGGGAGTTTTCTGTCTCAACAGCAGTTGAATTGTGCACTGAAAGTCATACATAGAAATTTTTGCTCTTTGTAATGTTTTATCCATTGCAATGCTTCAGTGGTGATTTTTGTAATTCACCTAAGTAATCTGATCCGGCTCATCTCTAAAAATATCTCAGGATTTCTATGGATCATTTTTTGAAAACTGAAATTTTATTTATTGCTTTAATTATATAACTTGTTAATTTCACAAAGTTCCTCTCTTACTACTGTTATATCACATATAAATAGACATTCTGATATGTTCTTAGATACAGACATATATATATGTGTGTGTGTGTGTGTGTATAGACCCACACTACTTTTATCCCAGGTACCCATTTCCCTTAACTATGTAAGACAGATATTTTCTCCCTCTCTGCACACAGAATCCCCTGTCTTCCCCAGAACTTGGCATCGTGTGTCTCCTGGGAACGGATGTAGTTGGAGAATATCTACTCTGTCTCAAAAAAAAGAGAAAAAAAATACTGCCACATATTTTGTGTTTTTTCATGACAATAAGAACATTTTGCTTTTTACCATGTGTATATAATAGCACTGACATTTGCCCTCAAGGTGAGGTGTCCTTTTGCTGCACTTACAACTATATCAAACATTTCAAATTATTGCCAGTTTCTCCCACTGAAGTAGGAATCTTTTAAGTTTCCTGTCTAACCGACATAATGACAATATGACAGCCAAATTTTTAGCCAGACCTCTGATTTTTGAGTCCACCACCATGGAGGCATAGCATAGCTCATTAGGACATTGAACATCTGGAGTGCTACAGTCATTGTTTGTTCTGTTCTTTATGCCAGTATGGCCATGTGCCATTATGAGAAGGACATGAATTTAAATTGTCAGAAGGATAGAGACCCACACTGGGTTTCTGCTATTTTCCATAGTCAACCTGGAATTTCTTTTTTTTAATTTTTTTTTCCCTAATTACTCCTTCTCTTGAAGGAAAAGGGAAAAAATTGAAATATGTTCTGTATTGCATAGTCAAAATAATATTGTTCAGTACTATAATATATTTCATTTGAGGCAGATGGCTGCTTACAAGAACCCTCTTGTAACATGAATTTACTCAATTATGTGAAATGGTTTCTTGACCAGTGGCCTGCAAAACTCAGACAGCAACATGTAAGGCAGAAGTAAAATCATAGTGTACAATGAAGGTTGATATTATCTAATATCCCTCATAATTTGAAAGAAAACAGACTATAAAAATTCTCATATGTGGTTGATCAAAGGCCATCTACATTATTAATTATCAAAAGACACTACTATGATGATGAATATATTAAAAAACTAAAGAGAAAATCTTTATGAATTAAAATGTAGTCTTTCTCTTGGGACTACATTATTCAGCTCTTTTTTTAAGCATAGCACAAGCTATTCCCTATTCTTCTATGAATTCAAAAGGAGTTGCAATTGGACATTCAGTGGCATTATATGATCATCACTTCAATTGCTCATATGAGGTTCTGTCTTTCTTTTGCCTGTCCTAACATTTGAGTACACCTTGCTGCAATGCAGATGGTTTGTTTGGTACATGTATGCCAAATTCTAGAATATATTTGCTCAGTGTTACAGTTACTTCCTTAGAATTTCTCTTATTTGGCCTTTGTCTTGACCTTTGCATTGCCTTTTGTGCTAATTTTGCTGTTGGCTGCTGTAAACAGCTTATGGCCTGTTTTGTCTTCATAGGTGCCACTGACAGCATCTTACAGAGAGGCATAAATAAAAAGCCAGACACCGAACTTTCTAAATTTTCCCAATACGCATCTGGAATCCTAATAATCATCTGCTGAAGAAATCTGACAGCACTCATGAAATAGGTGGGGAAATTCTTTCAAGATTTTTTCTTTTGATTCACCAAACAATATAAATATGTCCAAAAGACACTTCAGAAACAGATTTCACAATACTGTTTTTATAATTTATTCGCTACATAACTTTTCTTCATGTACACATTATTGTTATTGACAGCAATTCTAAAGCCATTTAAAAAAAGAAATTAAACAGTGAATCAATAAAAATTAGCTATTTACTGTAGATTATTACTTTATCATTCTCATAATTACCATAATGGTAGCTGATGGAAATTCTATTTATGTGAATCATTTTATACTTGTTATTTATTATTATTAATGTTACCATTATTATCTTCTTACCCTTCAGTTCACAAGATGTATCTTCTCAGTGAATTTTAATTTCAATATCTTGCTATTATACTGTACATAATCCTATCAAAGACTGTCCTTCATGCAACATTTTCAGTGATATATTATCACAGAGACCATTAATGAATGAGCTTCATATCTTACTAATACTGTTTTAGATACTATTTTTATTAATTTTCTAAGCTGTAATTCTTCATACAGTACCTATGTCTGTCTTCCATTAAAGTTGTGTTTTTGATTTTAACATGAGGATTTCAAAGGAAGGCATTAACTTTGTCTTTAAAAATACATTTCATTTCATAGATTCTAAATGACAATATTATAACATCAGTGCTTTTTTTCTTCCAGATGTTTTTATAAATGTATTTTCATATTTTTCCCTAGAGTTTTTTCATCAGATTCCTGTTAATAATAAAATATTATTTTTAAAAAAGCATGTTTTCTTATAGCATGCCATTTGGATGGAAAAAATATAACTATAGAAACTGCAGTTTTTCTTCTCAGTTGTGAATTATTATAATGAAAGATAAATATTTATCAGTTTCTAAACATATGTTACAAGTGGTGATAATAACACTACATATTGTAAGTTTCTATTAACTAATTTTTCAAATAAATGCCAAATTTATTTATAAGGGTCTGCTATTATGACAAATTTGCTCATTTTCCTGGGTTTTTTCTTTATTCTTATGGTCTGATGTTCAGATTACTGGAAGAAATGCCATTACACATCAGTATATGACATTCACCTCTTCAAATATTTTAAATATGATGACTTCAGTTCACTGCACTGTCAAAGATGAAAAATAGCATTGGTTTAGAATATAAATTTAAGGACAAAACATCCTTACTAGCATTTTGAGACCTGATTTCACTCATCTCATACTGTTGTTTAATCTTTTTTGCATATATTAAAGCACTGTGATAGTATAGGATTGGTGGCCAATATTAGGAGGTCTTTAAAACTGCAGGATGGATAGAAAATGTAAATAAGTCTTACAGACTTTCTGAAGATTATTAAATATACATGTACTCTGCAGTTTAGATTAACAGCTGAGGAAGGATGCATCATTACAGTAACATGATATATTTAGCAAACAGGGTACCATCATGCATAAACAAAACAACGCCCTGTAACTATTTTGTAAATATATACAACATTAATCATTATACTGAACATATTATATTTGCCTAATTTTTAAGCGACTCACACTACTTCAATAAAATTCAAAATCTATGAAGAAAAGTAACTTGCTTGTGTGGCATACTGCAGGCAGTTGTATAAAACTTTATTCGCACAGCAATGTTTAAATGTGAAAAATCTAGAAATATACATTAAAAAATTGTGTACCGCTTATGTTAGCAAAGCTTTTCCTGTAAGAAGTATATGAATACACATGAACATGAACAATTCTTGGCCTGTTATAGCAAACTATAGCTCACAGTAATGTGAGATTCATTTTTTTAAACATTTGACTTTTTCCAATGGGCATTTCTATAGCCTCTCAGGTTTAAATGTTTCTATTGATTTTTATGTCTGGATTTATTGTGCACATATAAGCATCAGAGTAGAGCAGCTTGTCTGATATCTTAGGCAAAGCAATGTGATGTATGAAAGCCAGAGGATTTTTCTTTAGCTAACATATAAAAGGGAAGGATGGACCGGTTCATCATGGTGCTTAAGCACATGCCTAAATGTAGGCGTAAACAGCAATGTGCTTAAAGCACATCAAGTGCTTGAGTCCTGGATGAACCAAGGCTTTAATTTGGTTTATATTATTTTGGAATCCATTTTTTAAGTACTTAGTTTTCAGTATTTACCATTTGGTTAGGCATTTCTAATGGATTTCTTCTCCTCACAACATACATAGCTCTACTCTTTGTGCTTAAGTATGACTAATTTAGTTGAGGCTTGTAATGTTGATAAGATACAGGCATTGCATCTTTATTAAGATAGTGACTTGGCAAAGCATTGAAATGTGTGTTTTACTTCAGGAAACTGTAGAAAATCAAGTCTATAGAAGTTAACAGGGTTAACATTCTTAAAGTTAAGCACACGCTTACATGTTTTGCTGGACTGGGGCCAAGGGTACCAGTTCAGCAAAACATTTAAGTGCATGCTTATATCCCTTTGATGTTAATGGGATTTAAGCTTGAAGATTTACATATAGGCTACAGGATTCACTGAACAGAGATACAGGGATGATTTGAAGCCTCAGACTGAAACATTCTGTGTGAAGCCACCTCCTAGTGATTTCCGGTAGATGTGGGGGAAATCCCTAGAGATATTTGGAAACTTCACATTTTATTAATCTGTTTTCATGTGCAAATATGCGCTATCAGTCAAGATCCAATAAACTTTCCCTATGTTTCCTGCCTCAAATTCAGGTTGCTATTCTTATTATCTGTTCTTCCTCTCTGGTTGTCATTCTGTCCTAAAACTGTGTTCAGAATGAGTGGAACTGCTCTCCCTTTGGAGATATGTTCTTCCCTCAATGGACTGCAAAGGGAGCCTAAATTAGATACATGCATGTTAGACAGCTAAATTCAGCTGATGTAAATTGTACCCTCAGTAACTAACCTTATCTCTGGAATCCAATTTGAGTGTTATACCTTCTTTATTTTTTTTTCTCCAGGATACCATTAAAATTACATTTGAGACTCCACAAGGAGCTTCATAAGAAACATTACAGAGATTATCATCTACTCTGAATATACAGTGCTCATACACTCTGAATATACAGTAGCTACAGTATCTGAAACATGTTTCTGTTGTGATCCCACAGGAACAATTACCATGGACAATATTTACTAAATATGTCATTTTTCAGCAAAGACATGTTCCTTCTTTTATTTTTTTTCCTTTAATCTAAGAATGTTGGTCTGAGAAAAACAGCAGCTTTCTTTTCAATGCTTATGGAGTAAAATTATATCTGTCAGGGATGAAAATACCATAATTATGTCTTCTTATAATTTATTCATTGCTTTATGGATCTAAAGCCTTCCAAGGAATGTCACAAATCCACAAAAATTTTTTGAACACAACATTTAGCAACTTGATTTCTGATGTAGTTGACAGATTCAGATAAACACGTTCAGTTAGCATATACGTAGGTGGTATTTGTTCCCCCTTTCATGGGTGACAGTGAGCTTTTCTGAGAGTGAGAAGCAGATTTAAATAGCAACACCAGCTGCATAGTCACTGTAAATTGGGTGAAGTTTTGCAACTTCAGCAGTGGGTCCTACAGTATTCTTCAATGGGAATATCCAGAATGGCTGTGTATTTAGGAATTGAACTTGATGATTCTAATGGATCCTTCCAGTTTGAGATGTTCAATGAATAGTGTTAGCTTTAGTATTGTTTTTGGCAATATATTTACTGCATCTAACCTCAAGATGCTCCCAAGATCCTCCCAAACATTCATACTTCCCTTAATCTTCATTATTTCTACTTTTCCCTGACTCTTTTTTAACCATTATTTATTGCATAAACATTGTTTAGTGGGGGGAATTAATGAAGGTTGGTGTTTGAACATTAAACAACTGCTGACATTATTTCTGTTATCTCCTTAATTCATACTGTAGGAATTTTTCTTTTTCCAGTTGTATATTTTGCAATTTTCATAGCAGACTTTCTTTACTATTAAACTCTGTCTTCCATGAGGAAAATAGAGAAAGTAGCAAATTCCTTCCAATTATACCAAGCCAAAAAGGACGATTGGCATTTCCAAATATAATTTACAATCTAGACATAGAGCTTGCTGAGCCTGATCAATTTATTGAAAGAGTTACACCCCTTAGGAAAGGGTATAGTGATGGAGTAGCAGAGGGAACACCTTGGCTTGTGTTTGAACCCTGGCCTCAGCGTGTGACAAGGGGAAGGATCCAGCTGTTATTAAAATCAAGATCACAAGATAACTTGGCCCCATGAAATGGTAATAACGATACAGAGCAGAGGGTCCTCAGGCTCAAGGGCTCTGCAACTTCTGTTTTGTTGTTTGCTCCTGAACACCAAAGGACCGACCAAATATCCCTTTACAGCTTGATTCTGCTCCTATTAAAGGCAACATAACCCCTGTTGCCCCAAGCAGGACTGGGTCTTTATAACCAGAACCTTTTATGTGTCTGATAGAACGGTGTCCTCTGTGTCAGTTCTGTTCAATGTGTTTCATAACTTCATCTCTTTGCCTTCACGTTTGGTGCTGCGTGAAATTCAATTGTGCCAGGTGTTTCAGCAATGCTTTACTGATGTGGTTTTCCCCTTGAAATTAATGTCTTTATAATCACACACATTTAGAGATTAAAGAGGCATTTGATGAAGTACAATGGACTAAGTTCACTTCTGGCTTTAATGTCATATTCTTACCTTAAGTACAAATATTTTATGTTGTCTTTCCTTATGTCAGTGATTTTTAATGTCTCCATAAAATGACTTGTTCTTTGAGTTGCAAACTCATATTTGTTTTCAGTTAACTCTACTTGTATATCCCTCAGGAACAGAATTACAGTCATGGAAGCTGATGCAGTGAATTTGGTGGTTTATAAGTAGGAAATACTTAGATTTTGGGGCATGTGCAGCCTTTCATGTACAAAGTTCTCATTTTAATATACCTCAGGCTACTGGCTTTACGATTTACAGTTAATTAGGATTCTGATTTGAGTTGAAAATTCCAATACCTATATGCTTTTGTACATGCATTTCAGATCATGCTGGCTGAAGCAAATAACTGTGACTGTAGTCAATAAATGAATGTATACCACAGGGAGCAGAGCCCTTCCCCCACCCTCCTCTGACAACCTGTAAGAAAATTCTACTGTGTTCCCAGTTCACAGCAATATCATCCTGACATCACTGTGTGATAGCTAGACTTCCTTGCCTATCAGTTAACAAAATCCCAATACTATATTCTTACTCTTTGCAAAATCTCAAAATCCCTAATGTACCCCATATTTGCTCTCACTGCATTTCATGCTCAAATTGAACTATTTAGATAACTGAGCTCTAATCTGCACATGGTATATGCGACATTTAGTAGCATCAGTCCTCGCTGCATAAATGTGTGGAAGGGTAAGTAAGATAACTTTCAAAATACTAATACTAGAAAAAAAATAATAATCCACACAATTCAGTAATTTTGAATTAGAACTAATTCAGTAAGCATTTATGTATATTGAGATTTAAAATAATGCTTGTCTATATAAAAAATAGGTTATTTCAAGTCATTTTATTAGAGTTTTTAGAGTTCTGATTTTTTAAATAGCTTTTTATTTTCTCTATATTGAACTTCACTTGAACACCCCAAAAAACTTTCATAGAGCCTCTTCCTTCTTAGTTGTCATTTTTGTTAGTCAGTAAATTGTCAGTATGTAACTTATGTAGCAAAAATATCCCAATTACTGTCAGACATTAATCTCAGAACTCAGCTGAGTACATAATCTTAATTTTTGAAACTAGTCCTTAGGATGTCTGGGACTTAGACTGAGCTGGGACCACGCAGTTTGAACTTGATAGAGCAGGACACAGCTATAACTAAGATATAACTCCAGGACACGGCCCAGAGAGCTCCCTGTGTTTGTCATATGACTGCAGAAAAAGCAGGAAAAGCAATATCTGCTCCTGGAAGAGACTACTCAATGTGAGCATTTGTCATCTCTCATATCCCATTCCCCATGAAGGTGGGAGAGGTTTCAGAGTTGAGCATAGGATACAGCACAGCTTTAGCTTCTTTTGTAGTACAACCATGCTGACATGAGTAACTGTATATTTGCTTATTCCTAGAACCAAGCCTTAAAAAAAATCTTTTTGATAGTCAGAATTTACAATGGAAGAGAATTTACACTGTGAAATATTTTGCACAATTTGCAGCAAACATATATTCCTTTTTTATCATGACAAAACACTCTTGCTTAAGTTCTCCAGTGATAGTTGCAGCATAATTCTGCATAAGAGGTGACATAGCACCTGTTCATCTACAAATGAGGTGTTGCCATGGAGGGAGGACAAAGCATATTTTGCAGGAAAGATGAAAATGTTCAATGGGAATGCTGAAATTTTCAAAACCCAACAAGGATATTTAGGGACTTGCATCATTTTCAGCAGTGCAAATACAGATAAATGCAACTAATATGGGAACTTTAAAATGACATACCTTACTACAGAATAAGATGTCCACTTTGGTACATAAGGTAACAGAAATCAGTGTAATTCTGTGATGAAAGTGTGTAAATTCTCCTGACAAGATCAGTCTCCTACTGCTCTATAATCCACATAAACCCTAATGAAGCACCTATCTATGCCCAACAAAAAATACCTGCTCAAACTGTAAACTTTTAAAATGAAGAAACTTCTTGTGGGTCTGTGTTTCTGCAGAATTACAGACTTAATATACAAGACAGAAAAAATGCAGAAAGACTCACAAGAAAACTCATGGGGATTGCCCAGGGTCTCCTGTCATATTAGTAACAGACTAGGCAATAAAATTTAATACAGAATCCTTTCTTATGTCCCCATCAGCAAATCAGACATAGTATGTCCACAAATTCCATTAAAAGAGATACACACTAAACCTATAAACAGCTGAATCAGAGCTAGGTGTTCTATTCAAGTGGTATTTTTGTATATTGGTAAATCAGTACCTTTACAGGTACAAGAGACCTGCATCTGCTGCTTTCAAATTGGGAGGAGCTAGAAGTGTGTTGAAACAAGTGTGAAAGACAGAAGCAAAAGGAAAGAAATCATATGAGCAAACTTAAGTTCCTATTGAAAGTCAATTTAGTTTGAATAAAAGGTACTTTTGAAATAATCTGCTCTTTAATGGTAGAGAAAAACTACTGTAAATCCCAAAGTAACAATGGTTAAAGCCAAAGCTTGAGGTTAGAAAAGGAAAGGAGTGCAGCTACTGTTTAAAGCACAATTTTTCAGTCCAAGATTTTATCCCCATCTTTGCTTAGACCTATTGTGTGTTGGCAAGAATATAACTTTCTCCACGTGAAATAAGTATTGTTCTATACATTTTAAAAAAACTTAAAATGAGGCATATAGAAGTTAAACACATTTCAAAAAGCTATTTCCAAGTCAGATTTCCTCCATTTTTGACTGTGCATCTTGAACTATCTGTTGTTCAATACTCCAAATTTGGTGTTCCAGCAGTGCCTTTTGAAGATTAACCCTTAAATTTAATGTGTCTCTATTTCCTCAAAGACTAACTTGCAAAAGATGCTGCAAGTCTACTACCTAGGTCTTCTACCAATATAGTTTGTGTATTCTTTCCATTCTCCAAACAGGTTTAAAAGAAAAGACTTGCTGGGGAAAAAAAAAAGTGGGAACCAAACAAAAGCCTCTGGGTTTTTTTGAGCTTAACAAACAAATTATTGTATACAAAATGTTCTCCCTGGCATCCCATCCAACAAGTCATTAATACAGAAGCCAGAGAGCTGCTGCAATGCCCTGTGTGCTCTCACTGGAAGAGGCACTGGCAATCAAAATATTTAAAACCGTGTTGCTTTTAGTTCACATGTGTAAAACACTCAGGATAGGTTTCCCAGTGCAGCTTAAAATAGGTCAGATGAATTATACTCTAAAAATGCCCATTTCTCTCCATTAGCTATAAATAAATCCTGAGATCCCTTATTCAGATACAGACATCAGTTCTTCATATCTTAAAAATTAAGTCAAGGAAACTTCACCACAAAAGACAGCTTCAGAAGACTACAAATCCTTATATTCTTTCTAAGAATATCTATAAAATTCACTCAATTTTTTAAAAAATTTTTATTATAGCATATTCAGCAAGTCTGGAGCACTAGAACCATAGACTGAGTATGAAAGAGCCACTGGCACATGTAAGGGGCTACTGAGTGTGGGAACCCAGGATGTCCCTCTGACAGTCCTGGGTGATCTGAACCCAGGCCAAGGGGGTTTAAAGCCCTCGCAGTGGGGTCAAAGACCCTGGCATGCAGTCAGAAATTCTTGTGACTTTGAGCTTGATCCATGGAACAAATTACCATCACTGTATGAAGAAGTAAGAGTCACAAAAGTGTAGAGTTAGGATTCTTATTACAGTGAGCTGGGAAGCAAGATGGAGGGAAGGAGGGATGTCCTCCTTCCTTCTTCTTCCCAGCCTCCATCTTTTGGGTGATGGTGGCACTTTGGTATTGGTGTAGAGTAAAGGGACACAGTCTAACATAGGTGATAGCTATTGGAAAGTAATTCTAAATAAAGTATACGTAGTTTATAGTATAAAAGAGAGCACAAGCCCTGTGAGAGGGAGAGTGCCTTGGTCTGGTCTGCTGAACAGACCTTCTCAGGCCAGGCTGAAAATGTTTTTCTGATAACCAACAATAAACAACCTTGAGACCGAAAACCAAAGACTTCAGACTCGTTCTTGGACAGCTGGGTTGGAGAAAAGAGACTTTTTACACATCTTGGGGACATCTTGACCACAGGAAACCCTGAGAACTGAGGGTCCCAGGGATGGCTGGCAGCCCTTGCAGGCCCTGGTCATCCTGGGTATTGCACCACAGAGGCACTCAGAGGGAGAAACTTGGTCAGCTTTGATAAGCATGTATTTCAGCAGCAACCAGGAACAAAACTGCTGGAGTGGCTGGTGTCTCGAGGACATTACTCCTGCAGTTTGCAGGATAATTTTTGGAATATTAATGTACTACACTTCATTGATCCACATCTGATACAACAGCAACACAAAATTTACTTACCCATGGGAGAAGATGCATAGATGGCTCAGCATGTAATACACTATCCATCACCTGGAGCTTTTCCTTGTACCTCAGGATTTGAGGGCCTTGAGTTATGCTCACCTAGAGTCGTATGAAGATCACTCTCTAATCAGCATGACATGAAAAGCACATTAGAGCACCTTGGTTTTTTTCCCGAAGGACTAATGGAGATATGTATGCAAGACAGTATAAGGAAATACAGTGGGTGGTGGTGTGGAGCAAACATTTCTCACTGCTGGGAAGATGGACAAAGTACACAGCTCAGGGTGTGAGTGCTTCAAGCTGACATTGCTAACCCAGCAAGGAAAAGAGGCTGGAGCCCTAAATCTAATGCACTGCTGTTGCACTCAGGCAGGTCTAGTAATTCCTTCAACAATTGCATGAAACTGAGAAACTCCTAAGATTTCCTGCCTTTGTGGCTCCTTCTAAAATTCAGGAAACCATGCAATGTTTGGGGTTGAAAGGGGCCTCTGGAGACCATGTAGACAAACCCCCTTTCTAAAGCAGGCTCACCTAGAACAGGTTGCACAGGATCACATTCAGGTGTGTTTTGAGTATCTCCAGAGAAGGAAGCTTCACAACCACTCTGAGCAGTCTCTTCCACTCCTCTGTCTCCATCAAAGGAAAGAAGTTTTTTCCTCACATTCAGACAGAACTTCTCGTGCTTCAGTTTGTGTCTATTGCTGCTTGTCCTGTTGCTGGCTACCACCAAAAAGAAACTGGCTCATTCTCTTGACACTCACCTTGCAGATACTTGTGTGCACTGATGAGTCCGTCTCAATTGTCTCTTCTTGATGCTGAACAGGCCCAACTCCTTCAGCCTTTCCCCACAGGAGAGACGCTCCTGTCCTCTAATCATCTTCATAAATGATTCATGTTTTTGTTAAAGAGGAAAGTTCTGTTCTCCAGCTTCAATGTGTTCTTGACCAATTTTTATCTAATTGTTTCAGTCGTACTGATTAAATAACATTGCCTAGGTACATAGTAGCATGCAGAGATATGCATTAGCCATTGGTTGACGCGGTGTCGGAGCAAAGGGGGCGGCTGGCTCAGCATCTCCTGCACTCTCGCCAGGGCTGGGCCAGCCTCGGGCAGAGCTCTGGACCCAAGGGCTGGCTGAGCCACGCTCTGCAAACACCCAAACACCGAGGGCAGGAGCAAGGATGGGAGAGAGGCCTCCCATGGGATTTCCAAAGACGTTTATTCCCTTCAAACTTCTCCTGCAATGGAGCCCATATCTCAGATTACAGCCACTGATATATGGGGGAGGAGCAAGGGGAGGGGATGAATGAGCCTGCGAGGAAAACTGAGGGGAGGAGAAGAAGGGGTTTACAAAGTATAAACCAATAAAGGATCACAGTGGGAGGGAAAAGGTTACATAAACCAATGAGAGACTGAAAAACNAACATGCTGCAACAATTGGTCATCATGTTTAAACTCGATTCTCAACTATTAACTGAGTGTATTCCAATAGACACAATTTTGTGCTGATTTATGCTATACAGAGTCTCCTTAAGTTACCCAGAGGAAGGAATTTTGGCCAAGATATACATCAGGAAGATCATATGCTCTGGATTTAGTTAGCTTTCTGAAACAGCAAGTTGCTACCCAGATTTTTTGTTTTTCTGAAAAGATTTTGTTTGTCTCTACTGGCAGACTTTTGATGGTAAACGCCCCCAGTCTCTCACACATCAAGCAAGTGATTATAATTACTTTTTTATCATCACCACTTAGGCTAGGTTTATTCTGGAAGTACAAGATATGTAGGGTAGAAATATCATTGTCTATGGAAATTCTTTGGAATATGTTTGATAATTTTTTTTTCAAAACGGCATAAAGGATATGGAGAAAGGATACCAGTGTAAGTAGATATGTTCGTCCACAGCAAACATAATTTTGTCCATTGTAATTGCTTAGAAGGCAGAACTGTACTACTGTTTCCTGCAGCTACGAGGAAATGTACAGTATACTAGTTGCTTTTATGAATTTGAAACAAACTGTACTTTTTAAAAATCATTATCAGTTCCATAACTTACTAGCAGGCCTTTGAAGGCCTGCATGAAGTTGCTCAGCCACACAAGAGGAAGGAGAAACAATAACAGATATACCTGGTAATTTCTGCTGGAAGTAAGGCCAGAACTGGGTAGAGATAAATACATTGACTGTAATTCAGGAATTATCTGGAGATGGCTAATTATATAAAAGGCATTGTTTCAATATATGAGACCTTATTTGAAGCCCATTACAATCAATAGAAAGATTTGGCTTTTGTTCAAGCTTTTAAACTGGAGAAAAGTCTGTGATATATGACCCACTGTCATATTATCACGAAGTTATTTAACTGGTAATGGCCTTTTCCATTAAACAATTTCTTTGAAGAAACAATAGCTTGTTTCAATGTCATCTTTTCTCCCTGTATACAATATTTGTTAACCACGTGTTTCTTTTTCACTAAGGTTTGGATGGAAAACTGCTTTTCATAAACAGCTGTCCCTTATGCATTTGAAAGCCCATTGAGTAGATGATGCTTAGAGTCTTTGATCAAGGAATTGAGCTCATCTCCTTTAACCAATTAATTTAAAATGTGGCTAATTTAAAGTCATATCCTCAGCAGTAGCTGCTCATGTCATGTTTTTATATGGAGAAAAATATTACCAATTACTCATCACTCGTCAGAAATATGAGACTGCCTAAGAAAGTATATTTTGTCACCAAGTGAGAGCTAAGCATCTACCACTAAAACACGAGTGTGGTTAACAGATATTAAATCAACTAAATTAAAAGCCTCATGTTAAAGTTTAGGTCTTCTTTAAGTTACCATTGCTCTTGATAAAAGAGAAGTGTAATTGGAGAGCAATTCTCAAATCCTAAAAGGCTAAAAAGATGTGGTTTGTTTATCACGAAAGACTGGTATTCCAACTACTAATCTTTCTGTCCTAGGAAGCATCTTATTCTCTTTTCTGTGTTGGAAATCTACCTAACAAATGTATTTTCCAAGACAATGAAGGAAGCAGACCTCTATTCTTTCTTATCAATTTAATCTCTTTAATTCGGCTGACAATAATGTCCTCTTGTAGGCTAGGTCTCTTTCCACATGAATTACTAAGTGACAAGTTACTTTTGCTTTTTCCTTTTCTTTTTTTTTTTTTCTCATACCAGAATCTTAAAATGTAATAAAAAGGATTATTGGTACACACATTATTTTTAGCCATAAGAGTACCTAAAAGAGACAAAGTATTCAGGGCTCTACTATTGTAAAACCTGCAGACGCTGTGATTGCAATCATAATTATTCCTGGCATTTTATAATTTGGTATTTTTGTACTCCTTTTTAAATTAAAAAAATTACCCAAAGCAGACTACAGAGAAATCTGGTGTTTGTTGGTTTCTCTGTAACAAATTCATGCCTGAACCCTGATTAATTCAGAAAGAATTTAAGATTTTGTCACTGAGGTAAATTAATTACAAATCCTATCTTGTCCTCTGCCTCAGTTTCTCCTTTTGTTAGGTACTCATTGTTTTGTAAAACTGGATTTTTCAAGCACAATCTTGATGCCGGAAAATGTTGTCAATTTTAAAATACTGTCCAGATAAGTCATCTTAGTAAAAAAAAGAAAAAAAAATCTGAGCTAAACTAACTACTGAAAATAAAATGTGGCTAAGAACATTTCATTTTACCTATTTAACAACCTTATTCTTTTCATCACTAGGAAATGTGAGAAAAAGAAAATGGAAAATAGTCCTTTACAAGCAACAAACATATTTAGTATTAAAGACATTAAATTAAAATTCTGTGACATAGAAATAATTTAATGATTTTATGAAGGAAAACATTCTTCCCCCTCTGCCCACCATCAGTCCCCAAAGAAAATCATGATTATGCAGAACTCAAAATATCCTTTATGTTGCAATAGAAGTGTTTTTCTTTGATTTTTCAAGTTGATCTAGCAATTATCTAGAGTGCAAAATGTGTATTTCCCTCTATCCAGAGATAGACTCAGAAAGGACAGCAATTTTGACATCTTTAGTTAGAAATAATTTCTTGGGGGAAATAATCCAAAACTTTAGAGCCTCCACAGTGCATGCAATGTCAACTTCCTGAAATCATGGCTATGTGTTCATCTGGCATTTTGTCTGCTTGACAATGTGATAACCCTGAAGAGGCACAAATGCTGAGAAGAACACATTGGCACTGTCCACACACAGAAGCACCACTTTTCCTGTAGAGATATTTACCTCTGTTGTTGTCAGTCCTGTCTAGATGAGGAGAGAGCTTAGGCTGTATCCATCATGGGTAACATCAAGGTGCAAAGAGATGATTCCTTTCCCTTCGGTACCCTGAGGTAAAATGTTGCTTGAGGAATAGTCCATACTTTGGTGGATGATAGAGGAGCTTTGCCCTACACATACTGATTACAGAAGGAAAAATTTTTTATTGATGAGAATAAAGAAAAAGTGAAATAACATAGCATCATATTGAGTCTTACAGCAAATACATGAGGACAGGTTATCATCACAAGTTATCATCAGGTTCAGTCAGTCTGGGCTTTTCATTTCAATGAACATGTTGGAAAGAATAAAGTGTTCATATTTACCTGTTAGTTAGCAGATTGTTGTCAGAAAACATGAATGAGGCTTTGTGGAGGCTTCCTAAACCATAATTCTGTTTTCATTTTGAGTCAAAACTTTTCAACAATTTTGAGGGGGAAAGAAAATATTAAAGAAGAAAGGAAATCAGTAATTTGCTCTTTCCATTTGCTTGCATCAAAACTCTGGGGTATTGCCTGCTTTTTGATTCAGCTGTTCCCTTGGCACGGGAATACACTTAGACAAATAGGAAATATAATGAGAAACATGCTTCCTTATAGTATTTCCAATTGGAAATAGCACAAGGAAAAAATGCTTTATCTTTTTATTCCTAAACAGAAATAATCTAAGAAAGCTTGTTCCTCACAATATTCCCTGACTGTTTAAATAGGTGATACATGTCAGAACACTTTTCAGTAAGCTTCACTGGGGCGGGAAGTGATTCAGCTGTCATGGCAGCTCACTGCTTCACTGGAAAAGTAGGTGGTACATCTGAGAAACAACCTGAATTCACATTTGAGACAAACCATACAAAGTAAAGTAAACCTAATGACCCAGGGTCTCGGGGATCTACTTCAGAAAATTGTCATGGTGCCATCAGAGAGAACGTATTAGAGACTAGAATTGAGGAGTCAAAGAGGCAGATTTCCTGCAGCTAGTGTGTCTATAGCTATATGTATTGTTGAAAATCAGGGCTGATTCTCTTTTCACACAAGCTTTATTCAATGTATCTATTGATCTGGTTGGTGTAAGAGAAAAGCAACAGGCTTGTTTCCTTTCCTTAAGAAAAGGAAATTTCTAAAATATATACACTCAAGTTATGTACCAACCAATATAAGCCAACAAGAAAAATTATAGCATCCATATTTATAATGGGATTTAAATTAATGAAAACAGCCCAAGAGCCACTTTAGTTTGGAAAGCAATCTGCTACATCCCATTGACTCTGATAATGGGTTGTTTTCTTTTACTGCTGATATTGGGGAACTGATTTAGGATACTCATATTTGAAAATCCTGAAATATTAATTTGCTTTATTTGTATCCATCTGCCTTTCTCTTTTCTCTGCTTCAACAGAGTCCAGATAAAAAGCAGCTTACAGTAATTGTTTTGGGAGGTGTTTGCACAAGTTTTGCTGCACAAATCAAGTAAGGCTGTTCTCACTGTCACCCTGATGATAAAGTTTGGGTTGTTCCCACTATCATTTTAACTCCACCTTTAACTAACTCTCACTTGCTGTGGAACACAGTGAAAATTAAGGAAATGAAGAGGAAGTTGCAGGATTCTGGGTTTTTTTGTTTGCCCTGATAGGACTCAGGGCATGTCCAAACTCCCTCCACTGCCACAGGGCCAAAATTAGTGGAGTTAGGTTCTACCAGACCTCCAGTGCAGTCCCCTGGTAACACACCTCTTCCTACATCACATGTTTTATTTTGGTATCTTTAGCAAAATAAGATAATTTTGTTTTAGATATACAAGTGCATTATTTAGCCTTCATGGTGCTGTGATCTAAACCTTTCCCAAACTTTTTAATGTATCTTAATTGCTACTGTTCAGCTTCAGAAGTATTTGATTGTCCTTTAACTCACAAATTTCTAAAAGTCACGAGAGTTTTTTGATACAACATTTAAAAACACACAATATGATGTGCTTCCACCACATTGCATTATCTACTTAAACAGAGCCAGGAAGGCAAAATACTGCAGATGCTCTGGATAGAAACTCCATGGTCAGCAGTGTCTGCTCTGCTATAGCTGATTTATATCATCAGACAACTCTAGAGGGGCTTTACAGTGTGAGTGGTTGGCTGCTGGAATATTTTGTAATGGAATGTCTTTTCTGGAATAAGTTTTTCTGGAATAAGCCTAACTGGTTACTTCCTTACACTGTATTTAATCACCACACAGGAGTAAAAACACAAGAAAAGGCACGTCAAGGTTGCTTTTGAGCAGAAGGTTTTGCAATGCAGAAATAAATGAAACTGGTGTCTGCCCTGACCAGAGCATGTCAATGTAAGTTCTCTGGGGATGCACATCAGTTACATGTTGAGGGCCATCTCTGTTGAACCTCCTGCACCTGGCAAGATGCCCTTTAGTCAGAGGTACCAGAAGCCCCATTCAGATACAGCAGAAAAGAAAAGCTTGTGATTTTTTTTTTTATATTGTTAATAGGGTCCTGCCTTTCAAGCATCTCTGATACACTTTGTTAACAAAATTTCCAGAACGACTTCTAGAGAAACAGTTTGCACAGACAAAGATCAGTCTCAAGATCCTATGCTTGCAAGCTGTGCAAATCAAAAGTTTTCTAAAGAATAGCTCTTTTGTAATATGCGCTTCAAGTATCAACCAGGCTCTTTAAACAGTCTCAGCAGCCCCACCAGCAGGATGCCCAACCCTACTGACTGATCTTCCAGAGCAAACAGATGTTTTAAGATAGTCAGATTTATTACACTTTGAAAAGCTTATTAGAAGAAGCAAACTAAATGTTACATTTTTACAATCCATTATGTAATCATATACAAGTGCATTAGAATAAACTTCTCCCCTTCCACACCCAATTTCATCATTGGAATGGAAATTACAGTGTTAGCACTCAGGAGAGAGAGTTGCATCTGCATGCAATGAGAGGAAGAGATCACATAATGGTTTTTAAGGCATATCAGATTTATTCTGTGAGGTAGATAAAGGTCTTTTAAAGGTCTTACTCCACTTGTGGAATGAATTTCTTATCATTTATAAATTCTGTGTAAAACATTTCTTTTTCCAGGATGTGGTTTGTTTTCTGAGAGGGGAGAGAGCAGCTAAATATTTCCACTCCTGTATAATAGAAATTCCTCCAATTTCAAAAAGATCACACCCTGATTGGTTAGTTAATACTGGAAACATAAAAAAGGTACACTGTTCTGAAAGATTATTTCATTCCAGCAAAGCTTTTCTAACCAGAAACTGAGTGAACAATTTTGCAGTAAGAACAACCAAAAAATAATGGCAATTTTTAGAGGAAAGTAAATGTAATTTTAGGAATCAAACTTAAAGAAAATTTAACATGTTATAAATTATATCAAAAAACAGAAACAAGCCTCAGAAGCTGTTTTGAGTTGGTTCATAACCATATTTCCTTTGTTAAAAAAATAAATATTTTGGATTTAATTTCGTATGAGAAGCTTACAGAACACAGTAAAAGGAAAACCTAATTTTTTTTTCCAAGAAAAAGTAAAATAGATAATCTGATAAAACAGTATCAAAATTCTTCCAAGGAGAGCTTAGGACATGAAAGAGATTTAGTGACACCAGTCCAAACAAAAATGAACACATGAAGAGGGTTTCCATCGGCTTCAGCAGGTTTCTGGAAGGGCTCAAAATGATTAATGGAACTGCTGACAGGGGAAGAGAATTAACTGGCAGTCTTGCTGCTCTATGCCATTGCCCCTTCCCAGAGTGAGCTGTATCCCCTCTCTTTGGGAAGTTCTCCCCTGACTGGCTCCCTCTGTATCTGACCCCAAGGACAGGGCTCTGCAGGCAGCTGAAGAAGCCATTCTCAAGTGGTAGGAATGCAGGAGCATCCCCACCATTCCAAGGAAGGTTCTGGACATAACAGAAATGAATGCTTTAAGGCAATTAGTTAATTGTGCTGTCAAATGGAGACTGATTTCTACAGCTTCAGATTGACTATTTTTATGTAATTAAGTGAGTCAGTTGAACTTTTCACAACCAGAAAGCACACAGTCTCTCCTTTAACTTTGGTTAGTGAGAGGAAACAATTATTTTCTTCCTGAATGTTCAAGTCCTTCATGTATATATCAGTCTACATTCCCCCTTTCTAAGACAGCTATCATCTTGCTATTCCACAATATTCAAATGCCACATTTTATTGCAGGCCAACAGAAAAAATAACTCTGGGATTAAATTTTCAAGATTTTTGTATTTTATTTGGATTGTTTTGTAGATAAGGCCACACTGTTATTGTTATCACTATTATTTTTTTTTTACTTATTCACAATTATGAGGTTCTTTAGCAAAATATTCTGGTTCAGTCTTGTCTCAGTGAAGAAACTTGGCCACAAGTTGATAGATCATTGCTATATTTAAGAATTCACCTGGGTTTTTCATAGGCACAGAGATATTAGCAGATGGCAAAGCAATTGAGCGATGACGTGGCCTTGGCAACACGGGTCTTTATAACCTTCCAACTGGACTTTAACAGCATGATCTATCTAACATAAAAAATTCCAGTCTTTAGGAAATTGCAGCTAGCACAGAGCACAGCAATTTCATCAAAGATATTTTCATCAAAGCAGGATGCTGTGTGTGCCAGCCTTGTCTTCTGGTTGCACTGCTGTTCATCCACTGAGTATTGCATACAGCTAAGATTGCATGCTTCTCTGCCAGGACTAATTTGAGGGCTGTACATCCTGAAAGACATTGTCTGTATTTCAGGATCTCAACCATTTTCAAATATAGCTCTCCTCAGGTAAAAGTGCTACATTATAAGAAAAAAGAGGTTTTTTTTGTTTGGTGCAGAGTAATTTTTTTTGTACTAGTCAAGACCACTTCAAATACTTTCATACCTGCTGCAAAACAGATTTTCAACTTTCATTAATAGACTTAAAAAGCATAAAGGGGACTTATCTGTTCTTAAAAATGAAGAAGAAACCTGTTTTGACAGTTCTTAGCAATGCTGCTTTAGGCGTTATTGAACTGTTCACAGAAGTCTGAGGAGAACTGAGTGCAATGGGGCTGTCCACAGAGCTAGTTCAGACATCAGAAATGAAGTGGCCACATTAATTCCGCCTGGATTAATCAGCCCTGCCAAGGCATCCATGCATTAGCCCATGGAGCACTGACATGGCTCTAGCCCCTCTTTCTGGGCATCAGGTCCCTCAGAGCTGGGCTGGATTTCTCTCTGTTCCACTGCCTTGTGTGACCCAAACACCCCCGCAGCTGTTTAACAAGCAGAATTATCTCTGTGTGATTCCCCCTTTTTTCTTACCATATCCATTCAAGTAAAAAGACATTTTATGTACACATTATGTCAGCAAATTGGAATACCAAATACCCAAATGGATCACTAATCCCCAGTAAACTGACACACCCAAAATTCCCTAGGCATGGCAATCCTTAACTTTTACTTTTGATTGGGATGCAAACGTTCCATTTCATGAAAAGTTCCAAAGCCCTTCAAAAGTCTTCTGTTCTGGAATGGAGTCTATATCAACAAAAAGGGCTGTTATGAACAAAAGTACTTTAATTTTCTAGGAAGTAGAAGTGTTAAAAACTGTGTAGCTCCTATGAAGTTGTTTCAGTTGATGGTTAATTTTTATGTATTTGCAGTTACACTGAAGTAGGAATTTATGACATGAACAAAAGGCAAAGTTGTTCACGAAAAACTTTAAAACAATTGTGCACAGTTGAAACATAATCTACATACATTTGAAGTATATGTATGCTTCACAGAGAAATTCCTTTATAAAATCTTTGCAATTTTCCCTTAGAAAAAGATCATATAATATAATTCTCATCTTGGTCTTACACTAACTTTCTACTGCTCCTTTATCAAAACAGCTATAAAGTGTATACTTGCATTGTGAGTAATCTGACCAGAAAACAGACTTCCATCCTGTGTAATTTTTACAAAAATCTGTTTATTATACTGATTAAATTATTACTTTTTCCAAGTTTATTTTTCTCATTTCTTACTTGGAACGGCAGTTCATAATTAAAACTAGAAAATCAGGAGATGAAGAAAAGTTATGGCTTGCCTTTGCAAAACTTAGTCTTGCCTTTTACCTTGGGTTTGAATTCCTCCTGTCTTCATATAAAGCTTAAAGTTGTTGTTATTTATTTTATAATGTCTTAGGTTAGATTTATAAGAATGACTAAAATTTCTCATGATTCGTACAAATCATAGTCTCTTCTTTTTTTGCCCAATTTCCTCCAGCTTTTCCCTTTTTTAAAAAAAGTCAATGTGACATTGGTCTGATTTCTGTAGTTATTGCTGGAATCTTGCTCTTGATTTGGCATGATTAGGAAAAGTTGCTCTACCGTTATTCTTTTGATCTGATGGAGATATTTTTGAAACAGAAGACTTCTCTTCCAGTAACCATGTTAGTAGGCTAGTTTAGTAGACCCTTAAACTCCCTTACTCCTGATGTGGTGAATTGCATGGGGAACAGATGACCCTGAGTAAAGCTTACCTAGCAAAAGGAAAAAAAATGTGTGTGAGTTTTTTATTTGTGTGTTTGGTTTTGTGTGGTTTCTGTTTGTTTTGGTTTTGGTTTTTTAAAAACAGATCAGTTCTTTGATACATTCCAACAAGTGTTTCCTTTCCCACTCTCTCGGGGCAGCCCTTACTGGCCAACTTGCTGGGTATGCCCTGACCTCATTGCATATGATCCGATAGAGTCCCAGTGGGACATAGTGGTATGATATTCAGAGGTTTCTTGTTTCAAATGAGGAGCTGGGTAGTTAAATCTGGGGTGCATGATATTCTGCACATCTGATTTAGCTGAGGACACAAGGGAGTGAATAGAAAATGTTAATTATCTCCCTAATATGAAATAATAAAGAGTTACTCAAGGTATGTCTTTGTCCGAGAATAAGGAATGTATGCATGGCTGGGGTTCTCATGCCAGATGCACACAGTGTACTTTTGTAACCCAGTCAGGCCTTCAGTCATAAGTGACAGACATTTTCAATTCTTAAGAAAAATAGTCTTCTGTACAGTAGCCTGTTCTTAGAGCAGCCATGTAAGAGACACCTGAGACGTATTCTCCGTTTCAAGGTAACTAAATCCACATCTCCTATAAAGTCACAGTAAAATCCTCAGAGAAGATTCTTGAACTAAGATGGCCTTAAAGTTGGGGACAATTGCCTAGCTGCTGTGCTCCCTCTGAGAATGACAGCCTTCTTGAACCTAGCAGAATTCCTCAAACTTAATAACATTTTCTTGAAAAAAATGTGGAGCTATCTTCAGCGTGTCAGATCTGATAAAGTTAGGTGGATGGGTTTGGAGGTGACTATCTTAATTGTCTGAATTTGATCCAATTGTGGGTTTTTGCATCTAAGTGCTATTTTGGAGCTTATCTGGTTTTACCAGTAGAAATCCAGGTTTTACCATTGGGCAAAAAACCCATAATTGTCTTGATGCTTCAAAATAATTATTTATAACAGCCTGGGCTCTTGTATAAATTGGGAGAGTTCCTTAGTTAGAAACATCTGATAGTAGGCCCTAGGCCAGAGGAAAATCACATGGATATTCATCAGCTGAGTTACCACACTGGATTTTGTTGTCAATAACAAAACATTTAGTCAGCTTGTTTGTCTCCTTTCTGTATATGGCATAATGACAATGAGAAGCTACATAATTTTCCTATTTTTTTCTATATCAAGCGATATGGGCAGCTACTTCCTAGCTACCTCTTGAAATGTTTTGTTTGAACTTACCTGCATTTTTAAGTCCATGTACAATTTGCATCTATCTTTACTAGTCCTGGAAAAATATTTTTTTTAAATATACAAATATTTGGGCCTCTATCATGCGTTCTACAAAGTGTAGAGCACATGGGAATTGGTTTGAACACACAGGATGACTTGCTAAAAAAAGCTGATGGATTTTTCTGAGATAAACCACATTTGAAATATATAAAAGCCTTTAAAAATGCAATGTTATTGAAGAGTCCTGTAAAGAATCTAGGGAAGTCTTTGGTACATTATTATAGGGGCTCAGTACCATCCCTGTTAGAAAAAATGCACCTAATTTTGAGCCTAATTTTGTCAAGGTTCAATTTCAAGCTATTGGATATTATTACATTTTTGTTAGCTCTATTGAAGAGCCATCTTATTATGAAATTTCTGTTTCCCATGTAGGTATTTAAAGACTGTGATTAAGTTATCTCTTGATAAATTAAGTTGACAACGTCTCTTGAACCTTGCACTGAAAGATATATTTTTCAATTTCATTTTTCAGGCTTTCCCTGAAAAACCTCTCTAACTTTTCAACAGATTTCCTTAATTTTAGAAAGCAGAACTGGACAAATATTTAAATAGTTGTGATATGCTAAAAAGCTCAACTTCTGCTTCTTAAGTTACATCATATGTAAATGAGGGTTTTATTAACCCTGTAAAAGAAAATATAGCAATGTGGAAGGTCTAGAATGCAGATTGAATAACACACCAATCTTCATAGTAATTTTTTCTCTTGGGGGCGTTTCTCATTCTCTAGGTATAGTCTGTGTTTTTATCATGTGTATGGCTTCATATTTATCCATTTCAAAACACATTTTTTATTTTTCTGAAATATTAGGCAATGTAGTTGGTTATTTTGTACCACTGACATTATCAATGCAATGCTTCCTATATTATTTTCTGACATCTATTCCTTTGCTCGCAGCTTTAGAAAGTTTCAGGATATTGTGAAGATAAATCAAATATCTTACTCAAGCTTGCATTTTAAAAAATTTTTATGGTTCTCAACCAAACTTACAGGTACATCAAGTCAGTTTGCAAAGATCCATTTTCCACAGATGTTTTTTGATTAGCATTTACTGCAATTAAATTTTGCTTAATTTTTTTGCACTAATTTCATGTCTGCTGTTCCATGAGCTGGTATAAAGGAGACTTTTGCTCTATCTCCTGGAAATGAGTTGCCTCTTAAAGGTAATTTAGTGCACAGCTAAAGCAACTTTTCTGACTTAAAACTTTCTTATAAACTATTAATTTGTTCACCCACTCATAGGCAGTCCAGTGTAAGTGGACAATGGGTAGAAAAAAGTTTCCTGCTCTTTCATTTCAAATCTCTCTGCTTTTCTCTCAGAAGGTCAATTGCAAAAGACCTCCAGTAAAATCCTCAGTCAATCATTTTAGAACAAATGTCATCTTGCTTCTTGTATCCCATATGAAACAAGGGAAGTTATGGAGACCCTGGAACTAAAAAACCTGCTCTCTAGGTTGGCTTTTGAAGCTCACTGTAATATCCCCTACAATGTGGAGAGCTCTGTCTGTGAGACTGAAGGAAGATTGCAAATGAGTGTATTTCCTATAAACTGCTTCTCCAATTTTGACTGAACATTTTACTTTTCTGTGTGTTTTTTGGTTTGTTCTATAGACATCCAGCGGTAAGCTTGATTGGAAATAAAGTGAAGGGTATAGTTCGAATAGTTTATATGTTATTTGAAATATCTTGGCTTTTCTTTTTTCCATTCAGTGAATAGAACAAGTTCTTTTTCTCATGAGTTTTTAGAACCAAATCTTCCAGCCAGAGACTGTATCTGGCACAAACCATCCCTGCACTTTTTATACCCTTATGGTCTGGCTTATCAAGTCACTAGACAGGATTCTGTTTCACTGCGTGCTTCTCACTTGAACATGGATCTTATTTTGTCTTATCTCAGGCTATTTTCTGAAGGCATATTTTCCATGGACTGAGGAATATTAGACTGTGGCATGACATGAAAATAGAGATTGAATGGCATTACAGAACATTACTTCTTGTGTAGGTAATTACAGAGATGTGTGGAGATTTAGCTGAAAGACTCCTATTAGTAGGAATAAAAATCTCATGGCTAAATGTGCAAGGATTAAGAAGTTTGCAGATTTTCAAATTTTATTGAGGGGGTGGGAATGCAGCATCAGAGAGTAAAGCCCTCTTTTTCTACAAAGTAGGTGTAATATAGACAGCTTTAGAGAAAATCTCTTAGCTTTTCCCAATGGAGAGCATTCATGAAGTTCTGCAGTGACCTCTCTGAACCAGGAGAAGGTATTCATCTCCTGTCATTCAAGGTCAGCTGCAAATGAAGATAAACACGAAGAAACTCATGGCAGGTTCCCTCTTCTCTTTGTTTCATTAGTGAAGTAGGCAGCATGAAAGCTGGGCAGAATGAACACAAAGGTTCTTCCACATCTTTCCAGAGGAAAAGGAAGGTGCACTGCGGCCTCAAAGTGAGATCCCACCTGCTCAGAAAACTCATGGGAGCAAAACAGGGATCCTGAGACAGCATTTCATTGGGCTAAAATAATTTTTTTGCAAAGAACAGGAGCAAATGCTCACCTTCCATGTAAATCTTCACATCCAGTGCAGGCATTGCTTCAGAGACCACAGTTAAAGGACACAAGGAGAGGCTGGAGGCAGAGTGGGGAAAAAAGGATGTCCATCCTGTCTTTGTGACAAGGTATTTCAGTGAAGTGATTTCAGTGAAGGAGAAGCTCAAAATCCTGTGACCTGTGAAAGAAAGATTGGGAAATCTGTGTCTTGACAAAAAAAGCTGAAAGATCAGTGGGATTTGTGAAGTGTCCTTTGTGACACAGGGAGGAATGCAGAAGAATAGTACTCATTTTCGGGTAGCACAGGAGCAGTGAAGGGAACTGAGCCAAGGGCCATTGGTGTGTGTATAGTGAAGGGCTCAAAATGATTTGAGCATTCTCAGAGAGAAGATAAAGGACTGAGATTAATTCAGAAATTAGGAAAGTGCACATGAACAGTGTGTAGGTGAGGTATAATAGGTAATTTCCTCATCTGTTTTGCAATTACCTCCCCTGCAACAACCATAATACGGACAAACAGTGGTGGCAACTTGTTGCAGCAAAGATGTTCAAAAAGGCACAAATTAAAACCAGATGAAAATAACAGTTTAACAATTCATAGCACAAATGAATCTTAAAGATATATTGTTTTACTTTGTGATTATGCAAAAGATTTGCACTGAAAGCCAGCAAAAATACACAACCATCTATTCCATGAGAAATACATAAAGATTACCTTTGAGCAATAACTGCTTTATTTAGATTCTATTTATTGTGTGTTAAGTTCTAACTGGAGCTTTATAATTTAATTAAATATGAAATTATTTTAATGCTCCATTCCCAAAATTGAAGAAAGCATTGGGGAAATTGATTAGAAATTAGAAAAAAAAGTAAAAAGCAATGAAAGCTCAAATATGAGCCTTTCTCTCAAATGAGAAATTAAGGTGTCATATGAAATCTCATTTTGTTTGATATTGATTCCATCCATTCACAAAGGATGATGTTTAAGCTACTAAATATAAAATAAGCATTTTAAAAAGCTATAAAATAATGTAACACTGCAAAATTTTAGCAGATTTCTAAGTTTTAAAACTCATTGGCACACTTTAAAAATACTCCATTTTTTGTCTTTTGTTTCTCATCACAGAAATGACTGCAGTTTATACACCAGCAAACACTGATGACTGACTCTAGGTTTTAGTCTGTAGCTCTGATAACATTCCACCTTGCTTGCAACAGTAGCTGCATCAGTACTCTGCAGTATAGGCAGAGATAGCTTACTTCATCAAATGCCATATAGCTACACAAGGTTTTAAAATACAAAAATCACTGTGAACTCTGTTATCCATGATAGTATGTTATTCTCTGATTGAACTTTTAAATATCTTTAAACTCTTTTATTTTAATATAAATTTTATATATATAAATATTTTCTAAANCTGCTAAAGTCACCTGAATGGGTGAAACATATAATTTCAGCTTTTGTGGACACAATTGTGCTTCAAAGTGTGTATATTTTAATTTAAAGTCCAGATTCTGTTGATTTCCCTTAGTCAGGTTGTGTCAACCCATGGAATCAACTAAAGTAACTAGAATTTGGCCGTACATATGGCAATACATAAAAGTGAAAAGCATACCAGGAAGAACTGTGGTTTTAAGTCTGCACAGCTATGCCACATTCTCACCTTTATGAGGCATGACTTGCAGCCATGCAGAATGAAGAATGTGTGGAGATCAGGAATCCATGGAAAAATACTTCTAAACCCATAGACCTGGGCCTAGTTGAGCACAAACATTGACATTTTAATCAGAAACATTTTTCTGAAGCAGTCGTCAAGTAGAGTGAAAAACATAATGACAGAAATGTTCTGTGTGATGCCAAATGCTGTTGTTTTCAATAGTAATGGCAATATAAAAAGTGCAGGTGGTCATCTTCTTGCCCTTCACCTTCTTTTTCCACATGATTCTGTTCTTTCCTTCTCACTTTAAAAAAATATTATTTCTTTAGACAGTGGAAAAGTAGACAAAAGTTTAAAAGAAAAATAAAATAAACAAAATAAATTATATCTGTGAAAAGCACGGCTATTATGATGGGCTCAGAACAGTGGGTCTCAGACTTACAGCCTTACTGCAGAGCTACAGAAATTACCTGGAATGTGCAGAGGAGCTGACAGTGTTTGATCAGTAATAGTATCAATAGTGGTATCTTGCTTTGCCATGGGATTTGCTGCAAACAAATCAGTTTTCCCCAGCCTCTGTCTTCACTGCCCAGATAAGTGCTCCTCTCTCAGTCACCTACCTCTGTGCTAGTAGGTGTGGGACTTGTGTGTGTGCAGGTGTTATATATTAGACAGATCCTTATTCCAACAATCTGTCTTTCCTTTTTTCCCTCTTACCTAGACCCAAAGTCATATCACTAACATAATGCCTCCTTTTGTGCAATGTGATGAGAAGGAATTTTCAGGGCCGGGAGTTACTTCTCAACAAGTCAGGAAAGATATTTTTGAACATTGGTATTTATTTCCCACAGCAGTGAATCATCTCTGTGGTAAGGGTAATGTCATATGGTGCCATGAATTATGTCTCAAAATGCATACAAATGCATGTCTTTGGTAGAAGGCCTGTTCATTTTTTAGCATTTCATCAGAGTGGAACTTTGAATGATGATATCAAAGAAAAAGGAAAATTTGTGTGAACATGATTTCCAGCATTGGCCTAACTGAATAAGAAACAAATAGCTGAACAGAAGGAAATGGTGTTGATTCTTCAGAATGACTAGGGGCCAGCAAATGTGGAAAAACCTCCAACCCCTACAGTATTTCAGCCAGATGGCTGCAAGATGACTTCAAGAAAGACAGCACTCACTGGCAACCTGTCCTTGCAGCAAAGCGAGGAAAAACCCAATCGTTCCTTGTCTCTTCCTTCTGAGCATGAGTTCCAGAGTCCCCTCCTACCTGGAAGCCTAGATGTAAAGGTTAGTCAGATTTTTATTGCTCCCTGGTTTGCATCCCTTCCAAGGCTTCCAGCCATTTCATGGTCTAAGCAGACAGGGCAGCTTTTGCAATCCACTTGGAAGAATGCTGTCATCCATGGGGATCATGTTTCACCTTCCCCAAAGTGGAGGGATGCCCAGAAGGAACCGCGCCAGGGAGATCTCTAGTTTCAGAAACTCTCCCTTTAGCATTTTTAAGGGAGAGCTTCTAATGCCAAGAAGATGCTACTGAGCTTCCTAGGGCTGAGGCAGTCTCCCACTTGGAATCCTGTATTTTGGAAACAATGGCAAGAACCTGTGCCTCTTACCATGTTTCCAGATAAGTGTTCCAGGAAGAAGTTTCTATCTATGTTCCAGTGCATGATTAAAGACATACTTTGAGCTAACACAGCACATACTGGGTTTTCTCCATCCACCGACAGCAAAATAATCTCATCTCCTAAGTGTTTCCTATCTCCTGGTTGTTTATAATCCCTAACACTATTTTTTATTTGTTCAGCTCTTAAACACAGACATAGAAAGCAGGGTGAGCAAGATTTTCTCTCTATTGACATCATCAGGGGTGCGATAGCTTTCACCACAACTGAATTTTATTCAAAATCTATGCAACTACATAAACATTCACTTTTTTTTAACACAGTAAATATACATCAGTCTGAGTCCCTGCAGGAGAGGAAAAGTTAGTTCTTATTTGTTTTCCTACTTAGGTGGCACAAGTGAACTCTTCAGTGATGTAGGCTATGTGCTCAAAGAATGGGAGTTACCTGAATTTGAAGAGGCAAAAATTAGTTGCCTTTTTTGATTGCCTTTCTGTCATTTATAAATTATCCAAGGATGCAGTCAAGTTTGATACACTGCTATGCCTCATTGCAGTTCTGAATGAATGTTTTTGGCTAAGTAATACATCCCTAGATAACAGATTAAGAATATTGACCTAATGGTGCAAACTGTTTCTGTAATACAGGACAAATTAATGCTTGTCTTTCTTTTTGGTGTTTTGGTGTTGTTTGGTTTGGGTTGGGTTTTTTTGTTTGTTTTATTATTGATTTGGAAAAAGCTATATGCTAGTTTGTTGAACTTTGAGCAACTTAATCATTAAAAAAAAGAAAGTAATTTGCAAAATACACTTTTGGCCAGTGGCCAAATCTTATGCTTTTGGAAACCTGTTACATAAGCATGAAGTTCCTTCAGATTTTCAAGTCATATATGAAAGGCTGGTGGGAAAGTAGGAATCCCTCTGCATGAAATGTTTGAAATTATCTCAAAATGTTTGGCTGCTCAAGGATATAAAATACAATTCTTTCCCATTTAGAAAAATGGAAAAAGAGAGAGTGCAGCACAGATTAGTCAATGAGGATTAGGGCATTTGCAGATCTGATGGTGCCCTGGCCTGCCTATAGCAAAGTGTTATGATGAAAGGCTCTTTCTGTTCCAGTCCTGATATCCTCCTCTGAAACGGAGATGCTGTCCTAGGGAAAGTTTTGACAAACAAATTAATTTCTGTGGAAAACTTTGATGTCAAAGGCAAAAATTTCATTGTAAGAAATTCCAGTGTATAGGAGCTGTACAAGAAGCTTAACATCTTTGTTAGCTTTTCTTGACCCTGGAGAAGCCTTCCTGAAAGACTTGGAAGTAATGTCCTTATCACTCTCCTGTATTCACCTTTTAATATATTTCTATCTTGTTTCTCACATGTCCCCTTTCTCCAAATACTTTGTCCTTTTGGCATCAAAAACATAAAGTAGGAGTCCTACAAAAGCCTTGAACTCTACGACCATCCACCACCATGTCAGTTATGGCCCCAGATCAGAACTCCAGCTCTATTCAGCAAAAGACATACCCAATTTCTACTGTTAAATACTTTGTCTTATCTGGGGCCTTTGAGTGTGACCCTGCAAACCTTATACATAGAAGTAGTCTCTGCTGTCCTTATATAAGTAACAGTTAACTGCTTGTGCATGTAAAGGTTGCAAGGTGAGTCCCTTTGAATATCATTATCCCAAATATAATAACTGCTTTGCTGAAACTCGCACTGTCTTTCCAAAAACAACCCATATTACTCAACAGAGAATTCTGGAGGGAAAAAAATGCAACATTTTGAAAGCAGGCAAAGGTCATATGAATGCTGCCCAAGATTTTTGATTGAGTAATGTACTTTGGAATAACTTGCTGTGATTCTTTGGCAGAACACTGTTTATTGTTCAAGTGAAATTTTTCACAGTTAATAAGATGGTTAGTTGCAGGTATTGAAAATATTTGCACTGCCAAATACCACAAGAGTGAAAACCTTCAAGCTGGTTGAATAATGAAGCAGGAATCATTCCAACAAAGTAGTTGACAGCTGGGGGAGAAATTTCCAGAATATTATATGACCCAAAATTAAACTGTTTTATTGACTAAAAATAAACAAACAGAAAAACATTTCTGAAGAAAATTGCCAAGATATTTTGATTGTTATTTGCAAGGGACTGACAGACCAGAACTGCTTGATGGTTGATGTCTTTTTAAAGAAGATACTGTAGTTTTCTGCAGATATTTCTCTACATTCATAGACTTCTTTCTGTTGGCTGCATGATACCATCAGTTTTTAAGCAGATTCTCCAGTGATGTTCATGGAAAATTCTGCTTCGAAAGCTCTGTTTCATTTCTTCTGCTTTGCAAGCAGAGAGAGACAGTATGAATCACAGCAGTGAAACCAAATTTGGACAATAAAACCTAAAAAATCCACACCAATGTGTGATGATTCAGGAACAAATACTGCTTTCAGGAACTAATATGCTTGGCCTAATATGGATGAACACTTGGTGTTACTGAAAATACAAGTCAGCTCTTGCTGACACTGTTCACAAGTGATACTCACATATCCTACTCCCATATTCTGTAAGGCAGAAAAATGCTTTTCTGATGTGGGCACATCTGGATTTTGCCTACTTCCAACAATCTGAAATACATCTTTGCCATAAATTATTAAAGACACGCTGACACTTTCACTAAAATCTCACGTAAAAAATGTACTCAAATTCCTTAATTACTTAAGTACAAAAAATACACAGATGTCTGCATTGTTTTCATGAATTTCAGGGTATGAAAATGCCAATAAATAATTCCCTTCTTATCATGGAACATTGAATAAGTATGTCAGAGAACTTAAATCCAAATCTGATTTAAATTTGGAAGGACTTAGCAACAGGAGCAGCAGAAGTCTTGTAAAGTAAAATATACCCAGCCAAGAGTGAATAATGCATTACCCCAACAACCAATCCTCCCTTTCCAGTGAAAAGAGCAACTGGACTCTCACACAAAGCCTGAACTCACTGTTTACTTCCCGAGGGTAAAAAAAAAAAAAAAAAAGACATTTAGCATACTCTAGTTTCATGGATAAAATATCTATACTTTGTAATTGTGTATTTCTGTGTTACTTATTCTGTTTCCTACCTATTACCCCAGGGGAAAAAAAAAAAAAAGAAGATGAAATGGTATAAAGAGGGAAAAACTACAGTGTGGTTAAAATTCAGATCAGCCATCTACACCACAGATCTGTTGTGTTCAGCCTACTTACTGATTACTTGATGATCTTACTAAGTAAGATGCTTGGGAGTTTCCAGTATACCCACCCACTTGTGAGATAAGATTGTAAGTACTGTACTCGGGACCGCTAAATTTGCAACCAGGTTAATTGTGT
>VWYI01042057.1:44545-54545 GCA_013399455.1 Anthoscopus minutus
GCTGAACACAATGCCTAGTCTGCTCCTTCCTTAGCCTGTTGATTTGGTATAGTTCTTATTTGGAAATCGTTCTCCCTCTCTATGGACTTGGCTGGGAACCACAGCACTTTAAACAGAATTCTGAGTTGCATGCTGGGAAGACCCAGCAGATCAGCTGCACTGTAGTCGTTTCTAGGATTTGACTCCTCAGGGAGTCATGGTGCTGGTTGCAGTTCCTCTTCCAGGGGAAATGGGAAAGGAGAATCTGTCCTCTTCAAAGAAAAGCCTGGTCTTACATGAACTCTGGAAATCTTTTGCCATACCTCAGAACAAGGCAGAGGTACAGGAAATCAATATTATCTCTCATTAATCTGAAAAGGTTTCCACCACACTGGCTTAGTTCTTTTCCTCAGGTAGTATGAAAATCTAAAATTGGAACATGGTCTGGATTGTGAAATATATCTATTTTTCAGAGGTAAAGAATAAATAAACTTAGAGAAACACAATGGTCATCTCTAGTACTGAATAAAGAGAAGTGACTGAGATATGTGCCTTTCATAGAAACTATGACATTACTGCTTCCTATGCAATCTGGAGCATGCATAACTAACCATAATGATTGCTAGTGAAGAGACTTTCTAGTTATGAGTAAAATAGAAGTAATAATGTTATTTCTTTTCTGTTGTAGTGAAAAATCAAACCAGTATTCTTAACAAACTGTTAGGAACTTGTCCTCCTCAATCCTCTTAGCATTGGTAGATACTTTCGACCTCAGATCTGTTGTTTTATTTAGTGTTAAATAATTGAACATGAGATGTTCGGCCCAGAGTCTTCAAAGGCACTAACGGCCATATCACCTTTGAATTAGAATTATCACCTAGAATTAAACCAGCTAACTTTGCAGTAGAACTTCCATTGCTTATCTATTTGAAATCGAATTATTTTTAAGAAACTGGGAATTATTAAGCTAAATAGTGACCTTCAGGGCTTTTTTGTACACCAAAGTGTAGTTGTGGGGAATGCGTTGCAATGAAATGTTACGTAACAATGTAATTTAAAATTACCCATTATATAGGAGTTGATATTCCTCCCTGCTTTCTTGAGAGGTGAGTTAATGCTTTCCATTCTTTTTGAAACAAACTCACAAGTATGAGTGACAGAACTACCCTCTCTATGTCAAAGGTATTTAGACCTCATGTCCAGAACAAGCAAACCATATTTTCCCATGGTCAAACTTTGGTTTGAGTCTATAGAAAAAGTTAAGCTTTCCTTATCTGACAGAATCAATACAGGACAATATAGTAGCTACAATTGTAAGACTTGATATTCACTTTCAGATTTCAACCTAAATGCACGCACACAAAAAAGATTCCATAAAAGAGCTGATTGAGAATTCTTGGGCACAAAATATGTTCTAGCAGTCAACAGCTGATTTAAAAAAAACCCAGCTGTAACTCAAATAAATAATTTTGTGGCTTGAGTCAAGAAATTTTCATCCCTTTATTCAGCATGTAGCATACAGATTAATGGATATGCTTCAGTGACTTCAACAGTACATGTTCACTGAACAACTGGACTACTAAACAAGGGCTTCTTGAGTCTATTATCACATCAATGAGATAGTCAAAATAGTCCAGATTACTCCTTTTTCTGGTTCTACTCACAAGAGTTTGCCCTGTTATAGACATTTATCTGACATGACTGATAAATGTGGACAATTATTCTCCCTTGATCCACTTTGGCCCCTGCAACTGTAGATCAATTGAATAATATTATAAGACACAGTGTGCATGGACAGCTAGAAGAATCAATGTAGCAAAAGAGGTTTCAAAGCTCTTCAGTCAGTTGGAAGTAGAGTGTAAAGCTGGCATTACTTTCAGTTAGGGAAGTATCTACATTTGTCAGTACAAGCTCAGACTTTGATTTCCATAATTGCATACATAAAACTACATTCATGCAAAGTGTATGAACAACTGCTACTGTAATTGCACACACAGGCAGATTACCTACCCACTTCTTTGCTCCTGCAGTTTCTGCATATATTTGGCAGTTATGGCCATTAAGTAGGCAGTTTTGGAAATCTGGCACACATTGCAATTATTTGAGCAGTAAGTCCTACCATTGAAGAACCAGAAGCATAATCTCATCCAGGATAATCAAAGAAAAAGTGCCTCTTCCTTTCTGATTCTCATCAGTTGTTAATTGCAGCACAAGGAGGACCAAATATTGAAGCTGACACCACACTACAGATGTGTTCTAGGACAGAGCTCAAAACTAAAGACAGAGACGAGAATCTGGAAGGTTTCTTAAGCAGCCACAACATAGCATGGAGCAAGTATCAGAAAGCACCCATGGCATCTTTAGGGTACAAAGAATGTGTATTTTAATGCTGTATTATCTGGGTATTTGCAAAAATGCGTGTAACCGACTCCAAACTATAGCATAAATCATGGCATGTGAGACCTTATATAGGGCTCAACCGGTTCACCAAACTGGAAGGTTACCTTAAATGTCAGGGAATCATTGGCAGGAAAAGTGATATTGTATTCTCTTAGAAAGGTGATCAGCCAAACCAATAGTAATCTCAATTCTAATCTAGCAGTCTCAACTACCAGTTTTTCAAATTTTGACAAACAATTTCTGGCTTTTTTATATGCACATTATGTTACTATTTGTTGCTATTTTGTTAGTGTTCTGCTGTCAACACGTCTTTCATATATGCATTTTATTATATAATTACCTGTAGTTCTCACTTCATCACAAATTCCCATTAACAAAGGTGGGAGATTTGCACAAAGGACCGGATATTGCTGCATCTTGTAACTACTGCACTATTCCAGAAAGAACCACAGATATTTTAAAAATGTATATCCTGGTAAACAAAATGTGTAGAAATACAACTACAAAAAATTATGTTAAATACAATGTAAAATATAAAAATATATAAATAAGAAGAGTGAATGCTACTTTAACTAACTCCAGGTGCTACTCATTGAGTATTTCTTGTTATTTACTACAGATTTCTGAAAATCCTGGTCTATAGTAATCTCTTAAAATAAAGCAATGAACACCAAAGATACTTAAAAGATGTTTGGAAGATTGTGGAGCATAGCTCCAGAGAAAACTTTTCAGAAAAAAGTCTCATAATAAATGTGAAAATCAAAAACCAGGTTCCATTATTATTGTTATTACTAATATTTTATTGTTATTTTTATTACTAGTAGTCCTAGTAGAAGTCAGAAGGATAAAGCACGAAAGACAGACTTTACAGAAATATCTAATGGAGAAGCTCTACATTATCTACTCTGTCTCTGTATGTCCTCTGGACTTTATAAACAGAGACTGCCTCTCCTGCTTCAGGAGGCAGGGGTGGGTTCATGGGGAGCAGTGATTGTAACAGAGCCCACTGCTGCTCACTACCACATTTGGCCTGGTGTGTTTTTTTACTGTCACCTGGTGATCAAGCTGCACCTACTTTGATTGTGTTTTCCTGTTAAATTAAAAAAGGTATCATACTCCATAAAATCTATTTACAGTAATCTCCAGATAGTAGAGGATGTAACTTATTTTCCTTCAGAGGATGGGGAGTTAAATAGAAGATTAATTCAATGAAAGGTCTTTAAATAAATAAATTTGCATGAGAGAACTGATATTCTCTATTACTTCAAAATTATATGGTCTCTTTTCCAGCCATGGTATATTTAATTTAAACACCTGAGGTTAAAAACCTTTTGTACAATTATTTGCAGAACTAAATCAAATATCCTTAAAAAAGGAATTTTAATTAAACAATTCTTTCTAGAACACTACAGCACTTAGGAATTTTAGCATCTTGATTCTTCATTTTTCCTAAATTTTGAGGCTTCACACTGAGCATGGGAAAAGTTTGGAGCTCTATTTTTCAGGAGCATCTAAAAACTAGAATAACAGCTAGTCATAGAATGACAGCTAAGTACCCGAGAGTCCTGGTACTTTAAAACATAGATTCCTAGAGAGTTCTGAGTTGGGAGGCACCCATGTGGATCATTGATTCCAAATCTTGTCTCCACATAGGGCAACCTAAAAGTTAAAACACAGAAAAAAATATAAACTGTGAAGCTGAGCTTCATTCAAACACTTTTTGAACACCAACTAGAGCCTTGGGACCATGACCAAGCTCTTCAAGAGCTCGTTCCAGTCTCTGACCACCCTCAGTGAAGAATATTTTTCATAATATCCACTCTATATTTCCCCTTTTGTAGCTTTAGTATGTTCCATCACTGGATGCCAGAAGGAACAAATCATCCTCCACTCCCCCTCATGAGGAGGTTGTAGATGGCAATGACATCACTCTGCACCCTCTTCTTCTCTGAGCTGAATAAAAAAAAAATCCTCATCTGCTCCTCATAAGTCATGCTCGCTAGTCCCTTTGGCATCTTTGTCGCCCTTCTTTGAGCAGGTTATAATGTATAATGTTGTCCAAAACAGTGCAGAGTACTTGAGATGAGGCTGAGCCTAGTGAGACAGTCTCTTCTTTCCACCTGTGCTTGACACACCCCAGGGTACCACAAGCCCTGCTGATGGCATGTTGTTCACTCATTTGAACTGACTATCAAACACTAGGTTGCTGTGGGATTTCAGGCACTTTAATACTTGTCTGAATATCCAAGGATGAGAAGAAAGCCCTCGGCCTCAGCCTCTTCCTGTCTCTGGGGTGCCACTGTGGTCATATGGTTTACTCCATCCCATGCACCTTCTGGTGCCTGGCACTGTCCAGGATGATTCAGGACCAAGAAGAAAAACGTTTGGTAAGTAAGAATAAGGGAGAACCCCAATAATGAAGGAACCATTAAAACTGGAATCAGACCTTCTGGAAAAGAACAAGACTCATCAAATTATCCTGAAGGTTGAATCTTAGAGTGTAGCCATCATCCCTGTGTGGAGTGCTCTCAGCCCACTGTGCTGGGTAGAAACCAAGCTCCTACTGAATGAATTTCATTTTGGATTAAGGCATGTGCAGTTCTAAACTGTAGAAAGTGAAGGTATGGTAATACATCAAGCTCTTTAAACACAAATGTTTGAATCTTTAATGAATAGCTCTTAGGTTAATAATCACGTTTCCCTGTAATAAGAGCTTCTTATGTAAGTAATGTGCTGGGAGTTAGGCTGTCATCAATATCTGTAAGTTATGTAAAACTCTGAATGTCACTGTCCTGCATTTCCATTTGTAAAACTTTGCCTGGACCTTTTGCAGAAGAGTGTTCATTCACAGATTAGAGTCTTTGCATTACATTCAGAAGTTTCTCTTTGTGGAGGATCTTCAATGGTTAATTTCTGAAATTATTAGTGGCATGGCAAATATTTTTGAGTGCAGTGCAGAGCCATAATCAGGACCTCTTGTTCAAAAAAAATAAAAAGAAACCTGTCAGTGATTCTTACAGATTGAAAAATACTCCCTTGGATCTGTATCAGCATTTAGTAAACCTTTATTGTTCTGCTGTGAGTACATATAAAAATGCCCAAGGCAGTCTCACATAATTTTTCCTACAAGGTATTAACATAAAAATATATCTTATTCATTAATCAAATTTGTGTAGTAGAAGTTTTCATCTTTAGAGAATGATACAATGAGGCAAAGAGAAGTTAAGTGATTTATTTACAGATTTGCTGTGGGCAAGTGAAACAGAATTTGAAAACATATACCATAGTTACCCATCTACTGTTCTAGATGCAAAAATCCACTGCAGAAAATGAACAGTTAGTGCTTTGGAAAAAATACTTGTCTGAACACATTCATTTACTGAATGTATCTAAGGCTGAACATGCCAATATAATTTTATATAAAAAAACCCATGATATTTAAAATGTAGGAGAGAAAACATACTGGAATAGTTTTCTGCAAAGGGAATAAAAAAAGATTTTGAACTGTTATTCCATTTCCCAGTTTTCAAAGGTTCTACATTAAATGAAAAACCTCACTCAGTATCTCTTGCATTTGCCAGTTTCTGGTGTTAATTATCTTTTGTTTGCCCTTGATAATCCTGAGGTTGGTATGCAGATAATGAAGCCTGCAGATTCATCTCAAAGTGTAAAAAACAATGGCATTGTCAATTCTGCATCACAACACTTTATAAATTATGAATGTTATCCACATTAAGGAGAATGCTAGACTTTTAAAATTACTTCCATGAATAGATTAAATTACAAGTATTATTACATTTCATTTTATTAAGTGCATCTTAGTAGTTATTAGGGCAAATGAACATGTTCTCTCAATTACATAATAACATTAGAACTAAGAATTATGCATTGACACTCCCAAATGCATAATGTGGCATTGTATATTAATCATCCCAAACAATATTTTCAGTTTATATAAAGACAATTATTACCTATTGAAAAATAACCATCTTATTGATTTATTGCAATTCAGCTGGAGGAATTGTTTTCTGTATAAAAGCTTTGATTCTTTTCTGGATAGTTTAATAATTTCTAGCTCTTTCTTTTCTTCTAGAAAAAAAGTAGGAGTCTTTTAATTACTTTCTTTTATTAATCTAATTACAATAAGATAAAGTTTATAATATATTTCATTTTAAAATATTCTGCACAAGACAATGTAGCACACATTCAGCATACTCCAATTAATTTCAAAGAACATTTGTTAATTTTTGTTTTAGCTTTTAACAAATTGTAATTATTTACATGATGTGGGTTTTAAGCTACATTTTAATTATCTCAGATTCTAGCGGTCAGACATGCAGATTATCATGCTGCTTTCTATTCAAAGGAAAAACTTTCATGAAAGTAGATTAATATTGTTTAGAGCATTGCCCAAAAAGGGTAAGAAAAGCACCTGACACTATCACACTGACCTGAGTGGCAACACTTGAACCACTGATGTGGGAGAAGGATTGGGTCTTTCCACTGACATGTGTGGCAGCCAGGCATTTTAGACACCTGGAGGGTAATTGATAACACCAATACTTCCAGATAATTTTGAAGTATCCAGTTTTTATTTGGCTGTGATATATGCATTGATGACAATCATTGTAAATTAATTTCCTTTATATAAGTTGTCTAGATAACCGTGTCTCATTGTTTCCCGTATTTCTAATACTTTATGTTAATTAGATTTGGCAATGCACATACTGATGTACTGTTATTTACTTAAACATAACTAGCACATTTTTCAGGATGATTACTTAAGGGATAATAATTCAGTCATTAAAAAGCAATTTTTGCAGTGTCAGCAATTTTTTCTTTAGACAAGGAAGAGTTTATTCTCATTTATTGTATTTTTTGTTTTGATTTTAACTTGAGTTTACACATGTTGTCAGTATTGTTGCCAGATTTTGCCACTTTACAAAACATTGGTACATGCTGAACTAATATTTCAGGGGACAGTTATTGACTCATCAGTAAAGTAACAGAAATAAATAAGAGACTGCTCTGGCATAATTCATACCAGGTACAGATTATAGTCAATAATTCAGCTTTGTTCAGCGAATTCAAATTACTCTATATTTGTTGGTCTAAATATTAAAATGCTAACACATGCCTTCTTTATCATATGAGTCTTGAATACACTGTATGATCTGCTTGATTCATCAAGAAAAGCATATAAATGTGCAATATTACATACTCCTAGGGAATACTAAAAAGTAGGTTTTAATTTGATATACTTTTGCATGGAAACTCTGTCTCAGAATTTAAATGTCCTTTGTGCTGCTTAAAAACTTTTTCCTCTCATATTCTGCTCTTATGCTTCCTACCAAGTGTGGTAGAATTTATAAATATAATCCACAGAAAGCCTGTAGAAATGTTTCTAACAGTGAATATGTAGAATAAAATGTTCTAATTGGTCATTTCATGGGAGTAAGTAGTCACTGTAATTAAACATTGTTTATATTAGCAATGTATTGGGTAACATGAAATGACTATGTGATCCTTCTGGCCTAATGTTATTAACTAAACAAAGTTGGACTCTTTATCTTTGTTACACTGGATTAAAAATGACTGAAACTAACACATGTGCAGTTGACAAAATAACTAGCCTTTTTAGTTCTAATTAGTTCTCAATTAAATTGTATCAGCAGCGGTGTCAGACTTACAGCTACATTAAATTGTCTTTGAATCTGTCTGATTCCTTTAGTTCTCCCTTGTGCCAGTAAGGAAGTTTCAGACATTAAAGTGTTAACTGCTGCTTTGAAATTACTCCTATTTAAGAAGAAAAATCATATTACTTTCTTAATCTTTCTAATTCTATTCTCATAAGATGATCTTGGATTTGTTCCTTTAGCACAGACTCTTTAGTGCAGTCCTGATTTCTGTATTAATGAATTGAGAAGATGACATCAGGCTCTTAGGTAAGTACTCTAAACTCAGTCATATGATTTTTATAGTAAGATATGTATAAAAAATCCCCAATATTTTTTTCCTTTCTTACATCGATGTTTCTTTGAAAATTAATAGTTGGATGTTATGTAGGTGGGACACAAAAGACCGTGTAGTAGTTTGTAATTTACCTTTTGATCATCACAAGAAAAATTTCTACTGGGAAATGAAAGCCAAACATAATTCACTAAAATTACACTGAATGCCCTCTAATCAATACAGATAAATCTAGAGTTTGTTGTTAAATCGATCTTCTCCTTCATAGAGATATACTATCTTGATTGTTTTAGGGATAATTATTTCACAGGGAATTTTTACAATGATTAGTAGAAACGAGACAACAGTAAACTTGACTCGGAGCCATTGAATTACTGTGCTGCAGAGTGCATTTGTCTCTTCTAGTTTGAAGCTTACTGATATCAATACTGATTTATATCATTTCATGTGATGATGTTTTCCTGAGAGAAATGAAGTGAAGTTGATTTCATTTCAGAAATGAACAGCCTCAGTGTTTGTTTTTCTTTTATAAAATTGTCAGCTCTTGCCAATATAAATACTCACTGATGCAGACTTTCCCTTCCTGCTTTTATCACTTAGTCTGATTCCTTGACATACATCATATTGAAAAAGTCCAGATAAACTTTGGAGAAATAAAAAAAAATGTTTAGACTAGAAAGACAAAGGTTGAACTAAAAGATTACTTAAAATGGTGTTACTGAACTATTTCTATACATATGAAATGGCAATTTAAATATCAAGGATTTAAAAATTCAGAAGTTTTCTGCTTCAGTTTCCATTTGTAAATTACCATCCTTGTTAGTTTGTATGATTTTAACAGCTCACATACCATAAATCAATACAACATTTAAAAATATAAAGAAAGAGGGAAAGGAAGAGACAGAGGGATGAGTTTCTGTGGATGAAGTAGATGTAATTGCAGTATTCTATTGAAGTGAAATTGAATTGTGATACATTTCTCAGAAAAAAATAGACTTATGTAGTATTTTGATTAACATAATAAAGTACATATTCTGTGTGAATGAATAAAGGATAGTAGGCATAAATCTTGAACTTCTGCATAATGTATTCTGTCATCTAAACTTTTCATTAGTAAGAATTTGGTGAATTATATAATTCAGAGAACATCCCAAAAAGAGTCTTTTAATGCAAGCAGTCTAATTTGCAATAGTTACAAGTCTGTGCAAAATGAAATAGTTCTTTAATGAATAACATGATAAAAAAGTTTGTTTTTCCCTTAAATAGTCATTAAATTTAAATGTCTAATGCAAGGAATTTCTTTAATTTAACACTAATTTTGATAGTATGTGTTTTTAAATGACTGCTTAATATTAATTCTATCACCTTTTCAAGGAACAAGGAAATAAAATTTTTAGTATTTATAAGAGGAAAGTGTATTCTGTAATTGGTTATTAGCTGAATGTTACAAAAGTAGAAATCTAGTTCAAATGATCATTTCAGAAATGTATAATTTACAGCACTTATTATATAGCTTTCACTAGAAAACTACAAATACACTCAAAAAACTGTTCTGAGAAACAGGAAGGAAATATTTATTGAAATATACTGAATGCTACATTCTTAAAATAAGAATGCTTATTCTTTTAGAATAAGCTGTCTTCTTTTAGGT